>CDMY01000708.1:29462-45629 GCA_001179505.1 Vitrella brassicaformis | reverse complement strand
CCCACCCACCCATCACCCTATCCCTCCTACGGCACATCCGTGGCTGCAGTGGTCCTCCTGTCTGCTATGGCCGGGGCGGCAGTTTTGGCGTCCTTGGTGCCGGTGCGCGTCACGGTGCGTGCGTCGGTGGCCCTCACAGGGGGCGGGGAGGGCTCGTCGTCGTCCAGCACCAGGCTGGTGCTCACGGGAGGCAGCCGGCGAGGCGGACGCACATACTTCTTGCTCTTGTCCTTCCTGCAGGCGAGAAGAACAAGACACATCTGCGCGTCGTTTGAGCCTTTTTGCGTCCCTTCCCGCCTCTCTCTGCCGCTGCTTACGCGTGCTTGGGTGTAGGAGGCAGAACTACGTGGCCGGCGAACGTGAGCGCGTCCGCGATGCCCGACAGCATTCGCTCGAAGGTGTTCATGTGGCGGGGTGAGCTCGTCGGACTCGTGGACGGACCGCGCGTCTCGCCCGAGGCCGCGGGAGGCTGCTCTTGGACCGACATCGCTGACTAGTGGTGGTGAAAGATCTCAGGGCCGAGACGTCTACGAGGGCGGAAGATTGGCACCCCCTATTTCTTGCTGCGTAGAGAAGCCGACAGAGGAAGAGGCGAATCCTTCGAGGAAAGCGATTTCAGAAGTGCAAGCTCACGACCTTCTCTTGCGAGCTTTTCGTCTGGCGTGCCAGAAGACTGCCAAATCTTACCCTTAACCACCACCACCGAAGACTGCCACCGCCTGAGTTCCTGGCGGCTTCGCCCAGCCGCCAAGATGGACTCGTGGCGCAAGTTTGATCCCGAGCGTCCCAGCTACCGCTTCTTCCCCAACTTCCTCGGCGCTCCACGCACGCCGAAGCAGACCATGTGGATAATGAGCACGCTCCTCGGGATCGGCGTCTTCTTTTCCTATGTGTCTGCGGACTGGTTCGACAACTACCAGAGCAACAACTACGAGAAGTTCGCCAGGGGATATGTTGAGCGGCTGCCCGAGGCGGCCTCGAGCGGCGCGTACGCAAGGACCGAGGCGTACAGAGAGTTCCTCTACAAGCTGCGACGACAGCAGATGGGCCTGCCCGAGAGGCCGCCTCAGTAAGCAGAGTTGCCGACCCGACCCACCCGACTGACAGGCGAGATCGGTGCATGTGATTCGTTTGTTGCTGTGTGGTTCAGGCGGATCAAGATTGTTGATCCCGAGGAGAGCCTCGGGTCGGATGCGGACGACATTCCGATGATGAGGAAGCCTCGCGTGCTCTGAGCGAGGGATGGGGTGGATTGTCGCGTTGCGCGTGGAGGGAGGGAGGGAGGGAGGGAGGGAGGGAAATGGATGGCGTGTTTTTCCTGGTACAGCACACTTGCTGTTGTTGATGTGGTTGTGGTGGTTGGGTGGTTGCTGCTGGGTCTTGGCTGGTTGGTCGGTTGGCTGCTTGCTTGGTTGATTGACGTGTGTGTGTGTGTGTGTGGCAGTCAGTAAGCCTACCGGCCTCAGGCCGCAGTCAGTCATGGCATGACGAATGGGCGGGATCTGTCAGTGCACATGACATGACATACACAGATGGGACCACTCAAACCATTTGGCTTCTTGCTGGCGATTGATGGCGAGAAGCAACACATGCAATGCGATTGAGATCTTGCTGGCGCGACCCGGCAGATCTGCGGCATGTGAACGCTCAGGAGAGGACGCTGGCCTTCACAGGAATAGGTCACCATCGCAGCTCCTCCGCCACTCTAAGCTCGCAAACGCTGCGGCTTTCACGAAAACACTCCCTCTCCCTCTCCCCCTCCCCCTTTGTGTGCGCCGTTCGAGCAACCGACAGCTGCAACGATGGACATCACGCCTCACACAGGTCAGTCAGGGCAGGGGTAGATCTGCCGCCCGCTTCTATCCGTCGCCTGTGCTGTGTGCGGAATGTGCGTGCATGTGTTGTGTGTGCAGGCGATGGCGGTCCATCGTCACTCGGGCCTCCCGCATCAGGCGCGCCTGCCGGCCTCCCGCACAAGGCCGAGTTCAGGATGAGCCTCTCGTCTTTCTACGTGGTCTCATACCCACTCACCGCGGTCAGCCATGGATTGAGAGAGGCTGGCGGGCGGGAGGGAGGCCATTGAGGGAGGGAGGGAGGCCATTGAAGGAGGGAGATGCACGCAAATCAATGCACACATCAGATGTGGCCACTTGCCTGTCTGTCGTGGGTGGTGTGGTATGGTATGGTGGTTGTTCATTCAGATGAACTATCGTGCGTTGACTCAGAAGTTCCAGCGAGTGCAGCAGAAGCACTTTTTGTCGCAGGTGCAGCCGCCACTGCCCAACGATCTCATACGCAGTGTATACAGAGGGCTCAACTGGGTAGGTGCACCAACACACTCACACACAACACGTGCACACACACACACACACACACACACACACACAGACAGACAGACAGACAGACAGACACACAGACAGACAGACAGACGGGACAAGGGGCCTGGTGGGCCATCCGGTGGTGTGTGGTGTGTGTGTGTTGGTTGGTGTGGTTCATTCAGATCTATGGTCACGAGGGTGTAACGGGTCTGTACAAAGGCTTCCATCTTCACGTTGTCCACCTGTGCATAGTGTACGCCATGGACACACTCTCACGCACACCCACGCCCAGCCTCTCCCTGTCTGCCTTTCTGTCTGTCTGTGTGTCTGTGTGTGCCTGCCTTGTCAGTGATGGTTTGAGGTATTCCCTCGAGTGGCTGCTGCACGACCGCCTGCAACGACTCTGGAGGGCAATACTCAATATGTGGCCATGGGGTGAGCCAGTCAGTGAGTCGTTCCATCACAACACAACACACCCCACACACACATGGCTTCCCTCGTTTCCCTCTCCCCCTTCCCCCAGGCCGCCCATCTGGCGACCAGCAGCAGCAGCCCCTCAGGGTAGCTGAGGGCGCCGCCCCACCACTGGCAGCAGCACCGGCGGCCGAGCGACGGCTGGCAACGAGGGAGAGGCCGCCTACGTCGTCGGGCAAGGCGACGAGCGGAGCGTGGCCGGCCGACTCGGCCCAGTGGACGGTCAAGTATTTGAGTGATGTGGTGTGCTACCCGCTGCTCGTGTCGACCACACGGGTCATCGCTTATGAGGGGCCGCTGACCACATTCGGTGGGTACGTCTGGGTCAGTGTCGGGCAACGAATCAATCGGTATGTATATGTGTGTGTGTGCAGACTTTCTGGAGTGTGTGACGTTGACACTTCGCGAGGATGGCTGGATGGCCTTTTTTGCCGGCCTGGGGCCATACCTCGCCAACTCAGCCAGCGATGACCTTGTGAGTGACTCAACGACCAAAAAGAGGAAGGCAGCACAGCAAGGAAGGAACCAGCCCACAGACATACAGGCCACGGGCTCATGTGTGTAAGTGTCTTGGTTCGCTTGTGTGTGTGTGTGTGTGTGTGTGTCAGGCTGGCTGTCTGTTCCGGCGCGTGGCGTCGAGCTATCACCTTGATCCGAATGAAATCGGATCGCTCAAGGGCTGCGTCTCAGGTACTCACTCCGTCACTCACCCGCCCCCTGTATGCCTTGATGTGTGTATGTATGTGAGTGTGTGTGTTTGTGCAGCCCTGGTTCAGGCCTTGACTAGCCCACTGGTCTCGCTGTCGCTTGTCAGGAGATGCCAATCCAGGATACAGGTAAGGCCGACAGAGAGAGAGGGAGGGAGGGAGGCTCATGTTGATTGACCTGATCTGATTGGTTCCATCCACTCACTCATCCATCTGTTTGTCTGTCTGTCTGTCTGTCTGTTTTTCTGAAGGGTTTGTGTGAGCCATGCGACCGCATGAAGATCCTCAAGTCTGTGTCCTACCAGGTGGGGCGTGGGTGGGTGAGTGAGGCAGTCAGGGAGGGAGGGAGGGAGGGACGCACAGATGTCGGTCGTGTCAGGTCGGCCATTCATCAGCGCAACTTGCAACGCGCGTACTTGTGTGTGTCAGAGCATGCTCATCCAAGTGGGCCTGGCGACCTTCCTCTTCTCCCTCAACCTCCTGGTAAGGAAGGCCTTAGCATAGCCTGGACACACACACACACACACACACAATCCTCACTCTCACAATCAGTGCCTGTCTGTCTGTGTCTGTGTCTTTGTCTGTGTGCCTGTGTGTGTGTGTGTGTGTGTGTGTGAAGTTGATTAAGCTGGTTCGTGCGCAGCTGGAGGAGGAGGAGGAAGAGGAAGACGAATGACATCTGTCTGTCTATCTGTTGTGGTGTGCGATATGCGTGCCTTCCGTGTGGATCCGCAAGAGAGTCTGGCTGGCTGAACGCGGACAAATGTCATGTCCGCACAGACAGACGTCACACAGTGTTGGTTGGTTGGTCGAGAGAGCCAAGCTGGCAGTGTGTACACGCCCCCCTGTCCACCCACATCAACACACCACCAAAGGCGAGCACAGCACAGCCCCCCACTCCCACCCCACACACGTGACCACAATACGAGAAAAAGAGAAACAACTATCATCACTGCACAGCACATGACTCCTCCCCACTGCCCATTCCCCAGCCCACATTCAGCGTCAGTACTCGAACTGCGGCACGGGTGCCTGAGGTCCTCTGGCCTTGTAGGGGTTGACGTGTCTGTCCGCCCGGTCGTAGCTCGTCACGATGCACTCCTTGACAGGGTAGGCCGCCTCCTGCACCGCATACCCGATGCCGCGCGCCACAGTCATGAACCCCTTGCCGATGAAGGCTGCCGTGTCCACCGTCCCCTTGACGGCCGTCTTGGTCATGGCCCACAGAGGGTTGTCCAGGTCCTCCTCGTTGCGACGACGCCGACGGCGGGGCCCGCTGTCTTCCTCCGCCATGGGACTCGCCAGACGCTGTCAGTGACTCTCAAATGGGGCTCGGAAGAAACAGCGGTAGGGGCGAGTTCCTGGGCGAAGAACTGACCGAAGCAGTAACAGTGTGTCGAACAGAGCTTCCGGGAAGCTCAAAAACACGAGAGGGGTGACGTGCCGCTACTAGCAAGCTCGCAGCGGATTCTGAGTCGCGAGGTGGATCTGCGGCAGGCGGCGCGGTGAGTGGTGCATCCACAGCGCATCTCAAGAAGGGCATGAAGAGCTGATGCGTTTTGGTCATGGTGCGTCAGTCTCACCATCAGCCGCTCTGCTGAACCTCTTGGCGCTCAGCTGCCTGGCACTGCGCTGCGAGGCCTTCAGCAGCAGCAGCAGCACCCTCAGGCTGTCGCTGAGAAGAAGACAGTTCTTCAGCGCCTCGACGATGGACAAAACGAACGGGTGTGAGAGAAGATACAGGCATCTGGCTGGCGCACTGGCTGCATCATGAATGATGTGCTGTGCGTTGTGCGTGCAGGGAGTCCCGCAGCAGCTCTCTCTCCGCGACCTCCACCAGCATCTTGGGCTCTTGCTTTTACCCATCTGCTGGCGACTGCCTGCGCGTCATCCTCGCCAGCAAGAGCCCCAGAAGAAAGTACCTACCTACACACGCGTCCCGTGCGCTCTCCGTCCATGCATGTGCTGTGCTTGTTTCCCTCTCTGTGTGCAGAGAGATCTGCGGTTTGATGGGTCTGGACGTCACCGTGTACCCCTCAACATTCGCTGAGGACCTCGACCACGGCGCCTTCTCGTCGCCACAAAGCTATGCAGCGGCCAATGCGGCTCATAAGGCCGCCGAGGTGGCCCGCGGCGCCCTGGGAGCGGGCGGTGATGACGAGTCATCGACATGCCCTCCTGCCGCTGATGTGGTCATCGGTGCAGACACCATTGTCGACCTCGACGGCGTGATTCTCGAGAAGCCCGCAAATCATGACGATGCGGTGTCGATGCTGTCGCGGATGAGTGGGCGGTGCCACGCTGTGCACACCGGGGTGGCGATTTTCACGAGGCGAGCCGGGCCCGCTGAGCCTGTTGCACATTTCGTTGAATCCACAAAGGTGCTCACGTAGGCGAAGAACACACGAGCGGTGTGGATTGGAATTGGGTTCCCCTCTCTTATTTGTGCAGGTGAAGTTTGCGCCGCTGAGTCGGAGTGAGATCGATTCTTACGTGGCGAGCGGGGAGCCAATGGACAAGGCCGGCGGATACGGCATACAGGGACTGGTAGCCCACATAACCGCGTGTGCGTGAGGGTCTTTATGTGTGTTGTGTGGCTGGTGTCGTGTGTGTGTGTGTGTGTGTGTATTGCGTGTTGTTGTCAGGGTGGCATGTTTGTGGAGTCGATAGAGGGGTGCTACTTCAACGTCATGGGCCTGCCCATGCACCACCTGTCCAAGGTGCTCGCCCAGCTGGACGCCAACCGACAAATCGTCTGATGGATGGATGGATGGACTGATTGTCATGAAGGAGCTCAGTGCGGTAGCTGTCGATAAGAATGGCCGACGAGATGCGTAGGTAGTGTTTGAGTGAGAGACATGAATGCAGTGACTAAGTGATGTACAGACAGTACATGCTCTCGGTGTGTACGAGTTCAATACTTCCATCCCTCCACCCCTCCACAGAGAGCGTCCAACACATTGATTGATCCCTCAGATCTCAACCAGCCCCCTTCTGTCTGCCTGTCTGTCTGTCTGTCTGTTGTCCCGCATGACGCGATGCAGTAGACGTGAGACGGCATCCCACACGCCAGGAGATCCCGTCACACGTCCACCACGCGTCAGACACAACAGCACCGACAGACTGAACCATGCACAGAACTGATGTGGTCGGTCTGTCGTTACTCAAGCTGTCTTGTCTGTTCGTGTCAGCTGGCGCATGTCATGGACACCAAGCACACAGAGGAGTGCACTGCACTGCACTCGGCCGTCCACGGAAACATCAAAGCACACTAACTGCTGGACATTCGTGCTGCCTCTCCGTTAATCAATTCAGTACTTGCCGATGCCCCATCCGAAGAGCGTGCCTTTGTTCTTGAGTGTCCGTATCCGACGCTGCGTCTCAGCAATGTCAGCTCGGATGTCACCCAGACGCGCCGACTCCACCTCACTCAAACCACGCCTTAAAGAAGACAAGAAAGAACATATCTCCCGCCTCTCTGGTGTGTGGTGTCTGATTGCCGGCTGACCTACCTTGTTTTCCTCTGGATGATTTCGGCTTCGAGTCGTTTGAGCTGCGCCAGCTCCAACTCATACATGTCCAGCTCCTCGGCCTGCAGCAAGCAACACACGCCCCCCCCACACACGTCACCATGGCTGTCGTGCACACACCCAGTGGCCGGGTGGGTGGTGTGGCTGGCGTACGTCTTGCGTCTTCTCTTCCTCCTCACGGTGCGGCGGCGACCCCATCACGGGACGCCTGATTCATGGACCAGTAGACCAACCGACCAACGGCCTCCGTGTGTCTGTGTGTCTGTGTATCTGTCCCTCTTGCTTACGGGTGGTATTTGGGTCGTGCGATGAATGGGGGTAAGAGTGAGGGTGTAGGAGTGGGGTTGAGCTCCTTGAGCCGCTCGTACACGCGCTGCTGGGAGGACGACATGGGCGTCGGAGCAGCCGCGGCACCGGCGCTGCTGCTGCTCGCTGTGGTGGCATCCTGATGGGATGGGGCGGTCCCTGAGTCCAGCTGCTGAGCGGCAAATGAAGAAGCGCCGCTGTCGATTCCCTGGTTGGTTGCGCTTTTCTCTTCCAGCAGTATGAGGCTCTCGACCAGCTCCGCCACCTCCTGCAGGCAGCAGCCCATCAGCTTCTTCTTGTCCTGAAGGCACAAACCAACGACCGGCAGACCGACAGATAGACATACATGTCCCTCCCTCCCTCCTTCCCTCATAGCGTCTGTTTGTGTGCGGAATTCCTTACGCTTTCCTGCTTCCGCCCCCTCCGCAGCCAGGTGTCGACCGTCTCGTCATACTCCTTCGCAGACGGGAAGCCCAACTGACATAAGTAAGGTACATGTCCATCGCACCTCCATGCATTGCTTCATTGGCCGCCATTCTCTCTCTCTTTCTCTGTCCATATTTCTTACCTTCTCGACCAGTGCGAGCGCGTCGGTCCGCCGGACACCGTTCTCTGCAGGCATTGGCCAACAGGCGCTTGTGTAGAGCGTGTGTGGACGTACCCTTATCGAGGTCCAGCTGCAGGAAGTAGGTGCCCAGCTCGTGTTGGAGGTCGGGGTGAAGGGCCACCTATGGCAGACACACACACACACACACACTCACACACAGAGCACAAATGGACCGCTGTGCGTGTGCGGTGTGTATGTGCGTGGATCCGCCTGACCTGGAACTTGGCATTGGTCACGTTTTGCGGTATCCGTGGCGGATCGAACGTGTCCTTTATCCACTGCATAAACAGCAGCTCAGCCAAAGCAACGTTGTAGTCTGACACATACACACACACAGACAACCAGCCAGACACATCCCCTCCGCCCATCCGGTCAACGACTCATCAATCCTCTCTCACTGGCTTTATGCAAGAAGTATGCAAATGTTGCTGCCGCCGCCGCGCCACCGATGGCCATGAGCCACTTGAACGGACCCCAGTGCTTCTTCTTGCCTCCCTGTGGCTGGGCGGAGGAACTCTCTGACGACGCCGAGCCGGCTGCCGGTGTGGGAGGGGAAGTGGGAGAGGCCGAGGCCCCGCTGCTGGAGGAAGCCCCAGTGGCGGGTGTGGAGGGGGGAGGGGTGGCAGGGGCGGCCTGACCACACACACAAACACACATCAAGGTCATGTGGGTGACCTGATCTCATCTCGGGCCGTACCTTTGCAGTAGCATCGGGGTCCTTCTCGGGATCCTTCCCGCCCTCAGTTGACGATGCGCCCGCAGCCCTCTCTGCCGCCTGATGCACAGCGGCTGTGCTCATGCACCTCGACCTCACCCTATGCACAGGGATGGCCGTGGACCGGTGCATCAGCTGGGGCATCGCGCGCCTGCCGGTGCTGCTCCTGCTGGTGCGCATGTGACGCGTGACGTGACGGAGCTGCTGCATCCCACGAGGTAGATCTGGAGGCGCTTCTTGGCAAATTAATGAATAGATCTGTCACTTGGCGAAGAAGGCAGTCCTCGTGAAGCCCTCCTTTCGCAAAAACGTCGCCTTCGTGGAGGAGAAGTGCGAGCTCATGTTGCGAGCTCAGCTTGAGGGGATGAATAGATCTGCTGCTTAAGGTGCTTCAGAACCGCTCATCTCACGTCAATTGAGTCGTATCAAGCTGCAGGGAAAGGACGGCGATGAGATCAACGTTCCCCATTCTGTCCCTCCTCATCGGTGCGGCAAGCGCCTTCCGCCCCTCATCCCTCCCCTCCCTCCGCCCAGCCTCTCTCAGCCGTCTGCGCACCCCTGCCCAGAACAGGCGGCCGTCGTCCAACATGCTGCTGCGGATGCAGACGCCCACCCTTATCGAGCAGCAGACCAAGGACGACAAGGCCGAGGTTGCCGAGTACTTCAACACGGTCGGCTTCGACAGGTGGAACAAGATCTACAGCGAGAGCACAGAGGTCAACAAGGTGCAGCTGGACATCCGAGAGGGCCACCAGCAGACCGTCGACAGGGTGCTGCAGTGGCTCGACCAGGACAGGGCGGGCAAACCTCTCACCGAGTCAGTGTGTGACGCCGGCTGTGGGGTGGGCTCGCTCAGCCTTCCACTTTTGGAGAGGGGGGCGAGTGTGTATGCGACCGACATATCAGCCGCTATGGTCGAGGAGGCCGAGGCACGCGCCAAGAGCTTGCTGGTGAATGGTGGCCATCGGAGAGGGCGGTTTGAGACGAAGGATCTGGAGAGCTTGGGTGGGAGCTATGACACGGTCATGTGCATCGATGTCATGATTCACTACCCTACTGAGAAGGTGGGTGAGGGGGGAGAGGGAGGGAGGAAGGGAGGGAGGGTGTCTGCTTGGATGTGTGTGTGTGTGTGGTGTGTGTCGCCAGATGGAGGAGATGGTCATGAAGCTGGCCTCCCTGGCTGACAGGAGGCTCATCATCTCCTTCGCGCCAGACACATGGTCAGTCAGCCACACATCCCTTCCCTCCCTCTGTCCATCCATCCATCCCCCGTATCGTATCCCTCCCTCACAGGTACTATTCGCTGCTCAAGAAGGTCGGCGAGTTCTTCCCCGGCCCCTCCAAGACCACCCGGGCGTACCTGCACGAGGAGGGCCGCGTCAAGGCGGCACTGGCCAAGGCGGGCTTCACCGTCAGGAGGGACCACATGACGGCCACCAACTTCTACTTCTCACGGCTGTTCGAAGCCGTCAGGCAATGAAGATCTAGACGAGAGATTGAGAGGAGATGAGAGATTGACTTTGTGACGAGGGTCTTTGCGTGTCGTGTCGAGTCGTGCTGTGCTGTGCTGTGGGTGGTGGATGAAAGGGGGGCGAGAGTGAGACTGCTTGTGAGAGATTTTTGATTGGAGGAAGAGAGAGATGGAGGATGATATATGCGGTCGATGCTGTGGATAGATAATGAAGATGCTCTGTGCATGGCACATGGCATGTATGTGACTTCGACGGAGTCAAGGGCAGTTATCATGACGAAAATCCGAACGTCCATCGTCAATCAATCTGCCATGAAGGTCCTCGACACGCGGATATGACAAAGAGCCTATCTATCTACCAGCATCAGCCAGCCATGGTAGAAAACCAGGACCATCCCTCCCCATGATGCAGTCGACTCATGTGGCCACGAGGGGCCGAACCTTGCTGCTGGGTCGGAGGGGGATTCCACAGGCACCTCCTCATGCACCAAACCCTCCTGCGGCCAGAGAGAGAAGGAGAGACGGCACATTGATTGCGTGCGCGTGTGTCTGTACAGAGATCAATCGTTGATTCCTACTTGGTGTGCCGCGTCGATGGCATTTGCCAGAAGCCCCTGCGAAGGAGCACACACATCACACACGCACACAGAAGGCTGTGGGAATGCATGGATGAGCTGTGTTGTGTTGTGTTGCTGACCTGCGGATCGTTGCCCCTGGGGATGAATGAGAGCATGAAGCATGGCCTGTCGAGACACGCTGCCGGATCACCATTAGCATCAGACCCCACACTCCGACGGTTCGGCTGCAGCAGCCTCCCCACCGTCCCAAACAGGTCGCCCAACGTCTGAATGAAAGAAAGGAACACACGCATGATGGATGCCCCCATCTCTCTCCACACACATATACAGAAATGCACGCACGCACCGCACCTCTCTGCTAGTCGCAGGGTACACCAGGTCAGCCCCAATGATGAGCATCCTCTCCTGGTCCTGCCCATTCTCACCCAAGAGCCGCACCAGCCCCTGCTCATCCCCCCTGTCGCCCCACTCCAGCCTCGTGAACGACACGTTCTCCGACGACAGGCTGCGAGCACTGGCCACCTCGTCAGCCATAGGGACGGAGAGACCTTCCCTTTTCTGCCGCTGCCAGCGGGATAACACGGCCGGGTCGCAATCAGTGAGGATCTGACACAGAGGGAGGGGAGGCGGAATACACACAGACACATGTGTGTGAGTGCGGTCGGCTCACTGTGTGGCTGGCAAAGTTGGCGGCGAGGAGTCCTGGCAGCGCTGCACCAGCACCCAGCTCCACAACCACCCTCCCACACAAACGGCGCCTGAAGGGTCATGAATGACAGACATGCGAAGAGGGGCACTGGTTCTCTACTGTGCTCGTGCGTTTGTGCAGACCTGTGGGCAAAGATGGCCTCTGTAAGGAGGTATGCGCCTGGCCATGGGGGCATCACACCCGTGCGGTCAATGCCGCGATCCCCGTCGAGGAAGGCCCCTCTGAAGAGAACACACATGCGCAACACAAAATGGAACGATACGTAGGAGGAACCCATGAGCTGATGGACCCGAGGCAAGACGATCACTTGACCTGAATGTGGTCTGATGGCTGACCCAGGCATAGTGCTCTCCCAACTGGAACAGCCGCCGCTCCTCACCACCCTCACCGTCATCCTGACATCCATTACGCTCCGTTGCTGGACCCTTTTCCTGCTGCTGCTGCCCTCGTCTGTCGGTCTTGCTCCTCTCCTGCCGATGGCGGCTCTTCGCGGCAGCATCTGCCAGTCGCCCCTGCTTAACTGTGAGTGTGGCAATGTCTGCCGGTGTGGGGGCGGGGGAGGGCGGCGTCAGCTGCCACACACGGCGAGCCACTGAGGAACGAACGAACGAACAAACCACACCACACAAAGGCGGTGATCAATCATAGGATGAGAGCCCACACGTACCTTTCGTCACATCGAAGCCCTGCGTCTTCGCCAGTGCGAAGAACTCCTCGTGGAGCTTGGTCTGCCTGTTCCATCCGAGAAAGATCTGCAGGGGCCGCTGATGGGCGTGGTGGCACCGATGGGCCAGCTGCATGAGGGTGTTGAGCAGTGCAGGGTGCTGGTTGACGTACAGGAGGATGTCACAACCGATGGCAACGGAGGAGGGCGGCTCGGCGGGGGGCAGGGGGGTGCCCCATGTGTGGGGGAGGAAGGGCACCCTGTCATCCGAGAGCTGCAGGCATGATTACCGATCAACGAATGCCGTCGTGCGTGTGTTCTCTGATCGTTGCGTACATCGTTAAGCTGCATGTTGTGCCTGAAATTCTCCCCAATCTGACGTATGCAACACAGCAAAGCAAACGATGCCCACCGACAGCCATGCCACCTCACCTGCCCCCTCACTCACATACCGTGTCATCTTCATAGTCGCTCCCCGTCACACTGATTCCGAGCTTGGCCATGAATGCCGTCAAGATGCCCGTCCCACAGCCGAGCTCCAGCACCCTCTCGCCGTCAAACAGCCCCGCCCTCGCCCTCCCCAGCAGCCACTCGGCCATCTCCTGGTTGCCATGCCAGACGATATTGGCATTCAGCGGGTGGAAGGCGTACTCGCGGATGCACAGAGAGATGGCTGCGGGCATCTGGAACACGCGGATCTGGATCTGGTGCTGCTGATCTTCCTGCTGTGTGTTTGTGTGTGTGGGATTGGTTCCATCGGGTTGGTCTTGTTCGCTGTCGCTGTCGCCGTGGAAGACATCGCCGATGAAGAAGGGAGGGTCGAAAGTCTCTTTCGTCGCTTTCATTGAAAGGCCAGTTGCATGCGAGCTTAGAGGCGGGAAGAAGTGGATCGCGAATCTTCTCCCGGCGCCCTTCACAAAGCCCTTCACAAACATCCACGACTCTTTCAGTCCGCAGCTCATGCAGCAGTTTCATTGCAGAAGCCACCTTCAGATGCTTTCGGCCCGGTAGCCAGCCCGTCCCGTGCAGAGATGCAGTTGCGGTGCGGACGGAGATGGATGGCTTTACTTGTGGTGCTGTTTTGGTTGGCTGCTGTGCACCCATTGGCTGCGCTGGACCTCGTTGGGAGCATACAGAACGTGTAAGGCCGGCCACAGAAAACACTGGCAGGAGGCCGGCGCGTGTGCATGGGATGGATGTGTGTGTGCATGGTGGTGTTTGTTGCAGAGATGCGTCGGAGTTTGATGCGCTGATCAAGCGGGAGCCGTTCGTTTTGGTGTTCTTCTACGCGCCGTGGTGCTACTGGTCACAAGTTTTTTTTTATGGGAGGTGCGGAGGACACAGCACACCACACACATAGGACGGTGTACAGTAGTGTGGCCGGCGGGTCCTGCCTGCAGCGTTTGCGATAGCTGCGTTGAAGCTCCGGCTGCACGAGCCGCCGGTGGTGAGTGTCATGGTGGACGCCGTACGGCAACGAGCCATTGCAGACAAGTACCATAGTACTCCCGCCTCATCCACATACAAACGCCTTTCATTTGTTTTGTGTGTGTGTGTGTGTGTGTGTGTGGCAGGTATGACATCCGTGAGTATCCCACAGTGTCATTGTTTCTGGACGGCGAGCGGTTCGAGAACAACTATCAGGGCTCCCGGGCCCCGAACTCGCTGGTCGTCTGGGTCAACAGACACATCGACAGGGTCCACACGCAGGACATCCACACACCAAGACAGAGAGAGGGAGAGAGAGAGATTGTGTGTGTATGTGTGGGTGGGTGCGCGTGTGTGTAGGATCACGTGTTGCAGGGTGCATCAGAGCTGGAGCATTTTCTGCACGACCCTCGGCACGGCAGTGAGGATGTCACTGTGGTGGGGCTGTTCCACGCCGACGAGCACAGACACCTCGTCAGGCCTTTCCAACACGTCTCACGGGTGCGATTGATTGATTCTATGGAATGGCATCGGGATGGATGGATGGATGGGCGGATTTTTGTTTCTTGCAGCATCACGACACAGTGCTGTTTGGCCACGTCGACGAGGCCCATGAGGACGTCATCGACTTCATCAAGAAGACATACCAACTGGACGTCAAAGTAGGACACACACACACACACACACACACCACCCCCCCTCTCCTTGTGTGTGTGCGACATCAGCTGCCGTCGGTCATCATTTTCAAGCCCCACGACGAGAAGATGGCCGTGTTTGCCGGCTACCTCAATGACCTCAACGGACTTGACCTCTTCGTCAAGCGCCACAAGCTCCCCGCAATCAGCAACTTCACGCAAGACACGTACGCCCCACCCCTGCTGTAAAAAGTCATCTCTCATTCAGTTGAATGATTGATGGTGATTGATGGCGTCGGTGGATGGATGGATGGATCGTTCATGCCATGCAGCGGGGCGAAGGTGTTCCCAGATGGGCGGCCGATCATCTTTCTGTTCAAGGACTACTCCGACGCCAGCTGGAAAGCCGGTCCGTCACAACTGAAGGCATCACCACACCGTCTCCTCTCTGTCTTTCTCTCTCTACGTCTGTGTCTTGTGTGCAAATGCGGCATTTCGCAAGACGCGTGCGGCCTACACGGACGTCTCGCCTCTCTGGGCAATCACTGGCGCCAACGAGGCACACGAGCGGAGGCTCATGGGTACCCATCCGTCCACCATCACCATGACAGCTGCGGTATGGTATGTGTGATTGGCAGAGCTGACAGGAGTGGACAACATCGAGGACGAGCTGCCTGTGGTGATGATGGTGGCCATGAACCCGGGCGGCGATGAGCACTACTACCCCGCACTCAAGTGGAAGCTCCAGGGCACGATAACCAAGGCAGCCCTCCTGCGGTTCATAGCTGACGTCAGCAACGGCCGCATTAAGCCCTTCCTCAAGAGCGAAGCTGTCCCCGACGACAACATTCTCGTCACCAGTACAGTGGACACACAGAGGCACACACATGGGTGCTGGGGTGGATGGATGGATGTGTGTTAACGTCGTGCAGGCAATGTGATGACGGTCGTCGGGCGGACGTTCGTGTCTCAGGTGCTGGATGTGCCGTACGACGTGTTTGTCAAGTTCGAGGCGCCCTGGTGCGGACACTGCAGGAAAATGGAACCTGACTTCAAACGGGTGGGTCTGAAGCTCCCCACGGCAGAGAGAAGCATCGAACCTCTCTCTCTGCCTATGTGTGTGTGTGTGTGTGCAGTTGGCCCGTCAGCTGCGGCATGTGCGTGACATTCGGTTCGCGCGCATCGACGCAACGAGGAACGAGCTCGAGGGCATCGAAATCGGTATGGATGGATGGATGGATGAACGGAACGCACTGGGGAGAACAGACAAAGAGACAGACACGCAAAGCGCAACCATGTGTGTGTGTGCAGAGGGGTACCCGTCGCTGATACTGTTCAAGAGGGACGCCAAGCGCCGGCCGGTCGAGTACTCCGGCACTAGAAACTACGACGACATGCTCATGTTCCTCCAGAGACAGGTAAGGACGCACAGCACACAGCACACACATTTCACTGACTGACCAATCGTGTGTGTGCGTGTCTGTGTCTGTGCCTGTGTCTGTTTGGTGGTGGTCATCCAGGCGACAGTTCGGTTCGACCCCGACCCGCCGCCTGGCTTCCCTGTCGATGACGACGAGCCGCTGCTGGGCGACACATCAATGGACGACAGCAACGTCAAGGATGAAATGTGACTGACCAACGGCCGACGGTACAGTGGCGTGTGTGTGTGTGTGTGTGGGTGATGGGACGGAAAAATGGAACGGAATATTGTCTGATATGGTAAAGTCATGGAGTGTTCGGCAGTGATCTTCAGTCACACACTCACTCACACAGAGAGAGAGAGAGAGTGCACCCATTTGCTCTGGTGTCCATCCATCCATCCACAATATTGCAATAACATCGATTCGACGAACGGATCTATATGTCTACCTAGGTATCTTGCCATCATGACTGTGTGCACCCCGCAGGCAGGCAGGTTAAACCACGGACACCCCCACACCACACCACACCACACCACACCACACACACCCCCACTCCCACACACCGTGCCAGTGCACCCTTTGACTCACTCAGCCCCCCCCCCCC
>CDMY01000708.1:0-17314 GCA_001179505.1 Vitrella brassicaformis | reverse complement strand
CCTCCCCCGCCCCCCTCCCTCCCTCCAGCTACGCACCGAGGAGCCATGCCCTCCACCCAGTATCCTTCCTCTCGCCCCCAGCAGTCGGGTGTGTGGACTCCCACTGCTGCCTCTCAGCCGCCACCTTGTGTAAAATCGCCTCGCTGTCGTGGTGCGGCGTCCGAGCGTGGTTGTAATACTCGTCATGCGGCGAGCTCTCGTCGTATTCCTCGGCGTTGTTTTCGTCATCCTCGTCGGCGAGCATGGCGTCGGGGAGGGGGGTGACTGCGGGGGGCACTAGGAGCTTGGTCTCCTTGAGCCTGCTCTCGATGAAGCCGTAGAGGGCTCGGTTGTGGGCGCGGCGGGACATGTGCGTCGGGCTCTTGGACGCGCTGCGGCAGATGTGCTTCAACGCCCGCCAGGCAAACCACGCGAACTGCCTGCAACAGACACACAGACAGATGGCCGGCCGCGGTGAGGAAGGGGAGGAAGGGGAGCTCCACTCCACTGCACTGACCTGCAGATGAACGTGATTAGCCATCCCGGGATGTCGACCTTGAAGTCGACTGTCCATGAGGCCTGGAGGTAGCAGAGGTTGGCGCTCTTGGGGTAGAGGGCGATGCCGCCGTCTACACCCAAACGACACGCGCCATCCTCCACCGCGGGGATACACCGCAGACCATCCTGTGGCAGGACGGCAGACACACGCACACACACACACAGATACTCGTGTGTGTGTATGTGGTCATGGCGGCCATGCGTCAAACATACCCGTGGCATCTTATCGGTGTTGTGGTCGGTGTCGTACATGCGGGCGACGATGCGCGGCCTGGCCGACTCGAGCTCGTCGACGGCAAATATGAACAGGCAGGTCTCCCTGTTGCTGAACGGCCACGGCATGTCCACTCTATCGACCACAACACACACACACACACACACACACAGACACACACGCGCGTACTCCCAGCTTGGCCTGGCATGTGTGTGCCTCTGTCTGCGAGTATGGGCTGACTTGAATATGTCGATCTGATCGATTCGCCCGTTGCGCCACAGATTCAACGAGTCACGCAAACCCAGCCTGACCAGAAGACGCACAAACACACAGAGAGGATGGCCGGGTGCCTCCATGCCGTCACCCTCCCTCCCTCCCTCCTCTCCCTGTCGGTCGCTCACTTTATGGGAATGGTGAAGTAAGGCACCCACATTTTAAAAAGGTCGATCTCGTTGAGGACGCTGAGTATGTCGATCAGCGGCGCGTCCACGAGCCCCTCGCACCTCAGTGTGGCGGCGCTGCAGCCCTCCGTCCCCTTGTAGAGCACCCGCAGCTTCTCCCCGTTGTCGAGATGGCAGATCCACCCCTCACGCGAGTCGATCGTCGAACAGAAATCGTCCACCTCCTGGCAGACAGATACCATACCAGGCACTAAACTATATACCGCCTCTGTGTTGTCTGTCTTTCTCCGGGTCATGTCATGTACCTGTTTCCTCTGCGCAATGGCCGCGAGCACAGGGTCGTCCACGACGGACTCTTGGCCGAAAGTGTGCCTCATGAAGGCCAACACCTCGGCCGCATCGCCCGTGCGGTGCAGCTCAGCCAGACGGAGGGCTTCAGACTGACAAACAGACACACACACATCAAGGCGTCCATCTTCAGGCAACAATCGCCTCGCCATCTCTGCCCACCTTGGCTTCCTCCGGCGTGTCGAAGTAGAAGGACTTCTTGCTGGTGGGCGAGAGCGATGGAGCTGTCGCCAAGGAAGGCGACGAGTTGTTCTCTGATGTGCCATGTGGCAGCGGCGACAGCTCGTCCGCCAGAGTCGCTGATGCCATCATTTGTGAACCTCCCTCCTCTCCCGTCGAACGCGAACGTCAAAAATCGCGAGCTCGCCATTGCGAGCTTAGCGCCAGTTTGATCTCCCCGTTCTCCTGCCTCAGATGGCGTCTATCTATCGCCCACTGAGACCTCCTGCGCTCCCGGCTCTCATCCCACTGCCCTTCACTCATGGCCGTCACTTCGCTTCATCCACTACCCGGGCGCTTGATGTGCTGCAGATCCCTCAGCTGGACGCATCCCCCTTTCTCGCCCTCGTGGAGCGGCTGACGGCCGACCGGCATGACTCCCGCCAGACCTGGAGGGTGATAGCTCATCGGCTGGACGGCCTGGCGGCCTCGCTGAGCCCCTCACAGGCCGTCCGTGTGTGCGCCTCCATCGCTGCAGTGAGGCGGGACGTCCTGCTGGAGGACACAGGCGAGATGGCCAATCTGATGAGCAAGCTGCGGACGTCTGCGCGGTCCCTGTCAGGGAGCGAGTTGGCTGCAGCAGTGTCGGTGCTGGTGTATTCGCGGCGGTTCACCAAGGAGATGCAGGCGGTGTTCAATCCCGAGGTGTCTGCACGGCTGACGGGGCTGGACCTTCCTGCTCTCGTGGACATCGGGGCCTCATACGCACTGCTCAAGGTCTGACTGACAATGAGTGCCGCACACCATACACGGAAGTCATTGTGTGTGTGCGGATGGGGCGCAATGCAATGCGATGGATGCAGGCAAAGGCGGCGAAGAATCTGCAGCTGTGGGACAAGACGTGGCAGACGGAGAACCTCCCACACAGAATCAGCCGACAGATCATCCAGAGGATGCCTGACATTGCGGCTCTCGCCAAGGACAACAAACAGCTGACCAGCCCCTCTCCCTCCCCCTCTCCCTCGCTCGCCCCATCCGATGCCCTCATCTGCCGCGCCATCCACGCGGCCGCCCACCTCGACCAGCTGGATTTCGCAACACGCAACACCCTCAAGAAACACCTCGTCGACGCACTGCCGGCAATGGACATGAGCGAGCTGAAGCTTTTTCCCTCCGCCATGCATGCCATCGGCTCGCGAGACCCGGAGCTGTTCAACCGGCTGCTATCGAGCGTGTTGACGGGCCTGTCTGTCGGCCAGTGGAGTGGGCGGGATCTCTTCTCTCTCAACAGACGGGCGGCCCTCCTGCAGTTCGACAAGCAGTCGGAGGACGATTCAGCACCATCCTCCGGCGGCAGCAGCAGCAGCCTATCGTCTGGAGAGGGAGGCGACACGGAGAGCGGCAGCCACCGGCTCGCCCACCACCTGCTCAGCACGTGTCTGAGTCTGCCCATCCCGGGCCTGATCGCCGTCGTCGACGGCTGTGCATTGTCGTCGGCCAACCACCAGAAGGAGCAGGAGGGCCTCGTCAAGGACGTCAGCGAGGCCATTGCCTTCAAGGTGACGGCGCAGCTACCCCGGCTGACGAACGCGGCGTCACAGGGTCCACAGGAAGCCCCGGCCAGCGCCGCATCGCCGGAAGGACAGAGAGTGGCGCGGGAGAGAGAAAGGGAGGGTGCGAGTGGCGGCCACAAGGCACTGATGGCCAAGGAGTTCGCCCAGCTGATGCTGTCACTGAGCGAGCTGCGTTTGCCGCGACAGCACAAGACGGTCAAGGTAGTGGGGGAGCACATTGACAGGGTCGTGGGGGGCGGCCCACACCCGACTGCCGAGCGGCTCGGGGCCTTCGACATGGACGACCTGACGTCTCTGGCTCTGGCGGTGGCCAACTTGACGCAGTTGGGGTACTCTGCGGCCGATGCCGATGCGCTGCATGGGCGTGTCAAGGGGCTTATGGAGGAGAGGGCTGTCGAAATGATGACCGACGAGCAGGTCAGGCGGCTCACAAACACCATCCGCAGAATGGAACCCAACACTGCCGAGGTGAGTGAGCCCCAGCAAGATAGAGAATCAACCACAGCCGCCCCACCCTCTCTGTGTGTGCCTCGGCAGGCGATCAGCGGTTATTGCGAGCTACTGTGCTACCGTCTGAGCGTCCAAGACGGCCCGTCGGCGTCGGCCCCGCCGCCTCTTGAGGCGTCCAGCATCGCCCACATCCTGCTCAAGACACTGGACGTGCTGCGCAAACACGGCCTGAGGCGGGAGATGCAGCTGCTGCTGGTAAGTAAATATGTCGGAAGGAAGCCCCTTGTCTGAACTGAACGAAAAGATGAAGTGGAAGTGTGTGTGGTCGTGTCGTCCGTCCATGTGGTTGGTCAGCTGAAGGCAACGCAGAGCCTGGCTGATTTCCTGGTCCAGGCTGAGGAGCAGTGCTCCCTGGCGTCTCTTGGGTTGAGCGAGCGTGTGTTGGCTCACATGCTGATGGTGTGCTCCATTTTGATAGAGGAGGTCAGCTACGGCGACCCACTCAGGGGACAGGCCGTGGGATGCCTCGCCACTATTGCACGGTATGTGTGTGATGGGTGAGGGTGAGACACGATTGATGGGACGAACGCCGAATGGCGCTTCTGTGTGTGTGTGTGCTGCCTGCTGCCCTCAGGCGTGCTGGGCGAGCAGCTGTCCATGTGCCACTGCGCTATGTGACTGAGGTATGCACACCCCATGGCACCATGGCACCATGCGAAAGCGGTTCCCCTTTCCACCTCTGTGTGTTGTGTTGTGTGTGGCCATGCCATTCATTCGTTTACTTACGTGTGCATCAGTCATTCCTCGACGCTTTGCCCGTGGATGCGGATGAGGTGCGGGCATATCTGCTGCGCGTCAAGCGCACCAGCACACCCCCACCGCCCCCCGGCCCTTCCCCCTCAGCCACACAGGACAGGAGAGGCCAGCAGGTGGCGATGCACACCAAGGCCACTGCTGCTGAGGCACTGGCGTGAAGAGGCAGCTTCTGGTCTGTTGCACGACGGGACGGTGTTGCCATGGGCATCAGTCAGTGCCCATGAACATCGCTGTCCCGTCATGGGACCATCAAACAGAAGACACCCACAGCCAGCCAGGTGGACGGACGGTTCACAGCTGGGTGGTAGCCTTGCGGGCCGCGCCGCATGTGGTGCACCGCGTGCGTGTGATGTGTGGTTTGCTGGATAGCGATGGACATCTGCACGTGTGCCGTGCTGCAAGCCACTTTGGAGAGTGTCGATCGTCCGACCGTCCACACACCCTCCCACATCCATCCATCCATCCATCGCTGTGCGTCTCTTGTCCCTCACTCACTCAGCTGGCTTTCGTTTCTTGCAGCACTCAGACACTCAGTCAGTCAGCCACTCACTCAGACTGCCGCATGCCATCATTCATCCATCTCATGAATCCTTCGATCGGTCAGGCCATCCATCCATCCATCTGTATCTCCTCTCCTCTCCTCTCTCTCCTGAGTGGACTCATTCGCTGCCTGCTTCCTTCAATTTTCGGTCGGTCAGTCTGACTCAGTCAGTCACCTGCACACCGGCCATCACACACACACACACACACACACATGCCGGTAGGAGAGTGTCGTTAGATGTGTTCGTGAGTGTGCTCTCACTGTGGTTGCCGGTGTAGTGGGTGTGGCGGCGAGTGGAGTGCGAGGGCGGCAGGTGGCGGTGCACAGACTCTGACGCAACGCACACAAGATATCACACGCACCCATGCTGTCGTCCTTCTCGGTGTGTATGTGTCTGTTTGGTGTGCTCTCCCACTGTCGTCGGCCATGGTAATGAAGGACTCTGCACACACCGACACGGATCGTATCAATCAAGTCTCCGTCTCTCTGTCTTTCTGTGTCTCTCTCTCTGTCGTGCTTTGGCTCCCACCGTGCGGGCCCTCGTCGTTCAGGCGGTCCGTGGCTGGCGTCACACACACACACACACACAAGAGAGATTGTCACGGAAATGACCATTTGCAGTGTGGTCCGGCCGGCCGAGCTTGTCCCTCACCTTCCGCAATGGTGCCCATTGGATGAAGCATCCCGGAACTGATGGCATACATAGGTATGTGCTCTCGCACACACACACGCACAGAGAAAGAGCACGTCTCTCCGCCTGTCTGTCTGTCTGTCTTTGACTGGTTGGTTACGTCGTCTGCTGATGCGTCCAGGTTTGGAGGGTTTCACCTCCTCCTCTCGAAGTTCCTCATCCTCAACGAGGACCTTCTCTCCCTCAGCTTACACACACACACACACACACTCTCAGCCAGGCAGCCAGTCTTAAAGGTAGGTCACTCACTGGTGTCTCCGCTGACGTCGTCCCCCTTATCGGCGACGATGGGGGGATGCGGCTCTTCCTTGGTCTCTGTGGGGGTCCCTTCACCGCCCTCATCGGTCCCACTGGTCTCGTCTTCTGCTGCAGCCGGCAATCCAGCCTCTCCCTTGGGGGCTGCACACACATGCGCAGCAAAGCAGAGGGCAGTGCAGTGCAGTGTGTATCCATGGATGGATCGACAGGCTTCGTATCTCCGCCAGTCTGTGCCCCCCCCTCCCTTCCCTCCGAACACACGTTGACATGGTCACTCACCTTCCCCTCCGCCAGCCCCTTTGTTGAACTCTGCGCCGCCCTTGTGGGTGTACTTGCCGTACCCCAAGCCGTGGGACGCTGGCTTGACCGGGCCTCTCTCGTCCGTGAGAGGCCGGGCCGCTGTCCCTGGTATTCGGACTTGACGCCCTTGTACTTGCCGGTGCTGGATTCGTAGCCCTCCGTGGGTTTGGCCTGGCCGGGCCGCTGTCCCTCGTATTTGGACCCGCCGCTCACGTACTTGCCGGTCCGGGATTCGTAGCCCTTGATGGGTGGGGCCTGGCCGGGCCGCTGTCCCTGGTATCTGGAACTGCCGCCCTCGTACTTGCCGGTCCGGGATTCGTAGCCCTTGATGGGTTTGGCCTGGCCGCGGCGCTCTCCCTGGTATCTGGAACTGCCGCCATGCTTGTACTTGGCCTCGGGGCCGAGGTTGGAGGCTGCACAGGGCCAACAGAGCCACACACACAGAGGGACAGAGAGAGAGAGAGAGAGAGATGATGGCATGGCTGGGTCGGATACCTGGTTTGATAACAGGTTTGATTCCCTCCCTCTTCTGGTGCTGGTGGGGCATCTTGGGTGCTGTAATGGACAGAGACACCACAGCCAGACAGACAGACAGACAGACAGAGGAAGGCATGTGTGCATGTCTTGTGTGTTGTGCTGTGTGTGTCTCGTATGGCCTTTTTGGCGGTGTCTGTACTTTCTCCTTCCTTGTTGAACTGTGCCCTGCGGTCGTTCACATTCACGCCAGTGTCGATCGGCTCCTTCTCTTTCTTCTCCTTCTTCTCGCCTGCAAGTGGCACAAGCGTCGGTTGGCTGTGGCCAAGACCATTCAGGAGAATCTATCTCCTTTGCGGAATACAGCCATCTCTCTGTGCGGGTGTGGGTGTGAGTGTGGGTTTGGAAGTGTGGTTACTAGGCTCCACGATGGGGAAGTTTGTTGTCCCGACTTTGCGGATCGCTGCAAGCCAACATGGATGCATGGATGGATGGATACATGAGAACAACACCCATACATACTCACTTTTCAGCCTGAACCCCACTGCCTTGATGGCGTTCTCGAGCGCCGTCTTCAGCTCCTCCTCATCTGCAGAGACTGCATAACCACACACAGACACGGAGATTTGCTGTCTCCCTGCCTCCCCTCTCTACTGCTCACCGTCTTTGGGATCGACGGAAGCCTCAATGCCCTCACACACGTCCACCGTGCCCTCCTTTTTTCCGCGCGGCTTGACAGGGGCCTTCATCGGCTTGCCGCAGTACTTGTCGGCCGGTTCGGGCATGCACACGCCGAAGTACATGTGGTCCTCGTCGGTGGCCTGGTCCCCAAAGGCGAGGGTGATGATGGCGTCCTTATTGCCCATCTTGATGGACTCCTCGGCCAACTCGGCCCACGTGTAGGGGCCCTTCTGTTTTAAGAAGAAGGAGTAGAGCTTGTAGCCCACACCTGCAGATCGACACGCAGAAAGCCATGGTTGCGTCGGCTGAGCGGCTGTGCGTCTGTCCGTACGCACATTTGGTGTTCTCTTTGCATGTGTAGGCGTCGGTCTTCTGGAGGAGACCAGGTTTGCCCTCGCCGTAGAAGGCGCACAGCTCCTCTCTGCCCCTCTTGCCGTAGGCCGAGATCGTTGTGGTCTTGCCTGAGTCGAGTCGACAGAGGATGGCTGAGTTCTCTCGGTCAGGTATGTGGCTTACTCCCGATGACGAAGCCCTCGCTCGTCACGGCTGCATTGAAGGGCTCTTTCAACTCGGCATCTGAAAGCAGAGCAACCAACGTTCACTCAGTTAACAGACCATCCATCCATCCATTCATCCATTCTCCGTCCATGCCGTTTTTGCCCTTGCAGTACGTGGATCCCTCCAGCACCGTCAGTTCCGTGGTCACCTTGGTGCGAGGTTATTGTCTTTGAGCGTCTCATGGTACTTGTAGGTCGTCACGAACACGTCTTCAGGCTTTCCAGCGCACTCCTTGTTGGTCGCCTCTTCTTTCGGGCGGCAGACGCCCCAGAAGACATGCTTTGCGTGATCGGGAGTGGTGAAGCCGAAGAGGAGGAGGCCGACTTCTCTGTTGTTGTTGCGTTTGATGGCCTCGATGCCCTCGGCGGCCCACGGTGTGGGACCGCCCACACCTGACACAGACACACAGAGAGGAGAGGAGGAGACATTGCTGCCTCGTGTGGACTTCTTTCCGATGATCGATCCATCGATCGGGAGGCACACACACACATACACGTGAGGCCGGCTTGGCATGCGAGTCTGGGGCTCTTGAGGACAAGGTCCTTCCCTTTGTCGTCCTTCGCCTCAGGATCGTAGAAGGCACACAGCTGCTCTTTTTCTCGCCTCGCCAGTTTCTGCACCTGCAGCTCCTCTGACACACACACACACACACACACACACAGAGATGCGGGAACAGGTAGACAAGTAGACACGTGTGTGGTGTGGTAGCCAACCCCGGATTATGAAGCCTTCGTCTTCGGCGGCCTCTTTGAGCGACTTCTCGAGCTTGCCCTCCTTGTCTGGCGGGAAGTCTTTCTCCTTGCCAATGCAGTAAGTCGCCTCCATGGGATCCGCTCCCTGAACCGGACCTTTTTCTCCCACCATCTCGCTGATGGCCGTGCCCTCCTTGGTCACCTTCATCTTGGCGGGCGGCTCTTTGCAGTAGGTGTTGGTCGACGTCTCTTCGGACGGCATGCACACGCCCCAGTAGATGATCTTGTCCTTGATGCCCGTGATGAAGGCCCGGTGCAGGATGGTCTGGCCCTTGTGGGTGTTGGCTTGGATCGCCTGCATGACTTCGTTGACCCACTTGGGGCCGTGCGCCGGCAAAGTGTAGCGGTAACCCACACCTAGGCCAGATGGACAGAGACGCCGAGACGGAGACGGTTGGTCTCTGCAATGCCATGTGCACTGATGGGTAAGTGGGCCTCTCACATGTGGCCGGGTCCCGCGTTTATGGGGTTTTCCCTCCGCCAGCGGTGCACGAGACGGCCTCTGTCGGCACTCTGTGCCCCTTGGCCTGCGCACGAGCACATAAATCGGTGCCACTGGATGATTCCTATTAGCACAGCATGATACCTACCTCGGGGTCATAGAAGGCACAGAGGGCGTAGCGGTTGCGCCACTGCGGCTGGGCTGTCTCTGGGCAGGACATAAACGGGACAGCAAACAACAAACAATGCACCCATTGGCCATGCAAAGAAGCCGATGGCAGAAAGACCGCCGGGCGACTCACCCTCAGCGACGACTGTCGAGGTCTCATTCAGAGCCCTGCGATCAAGGGAAGCAAAGGGCACTCTCCCGCTGGCCAGCGGAAGTGCCGCTGCCACAAATGCAATGGCCACTGGCAGCAATTTGTGGCATTGTGACACGCGCATTTTGCCGCAAACTGCCGCGAGGAGAGCTGCTGCCGATGACTTGAACAATGCCGATCAGCAACGGGCTTCGCTAGGAAGCATAAGACGGATTCGCCACTTGCCCAGTCTGCATGCAGTGGATCGATTGCATGCAGACTGGGGGCAAGGCTGGGGCAGTCACAGAAGAAGCAGAATCCAGAAGAAGCAGGGAGAACTCCAGAAGCAGGGAGAACTACTACTTGCCACCACTCTGCCATCCTAATGCTGCGGCTCTTCCTGCTGACCATCTCATTGCACCCATGCCTTGCGTGGCGGACGGCAAAGGGCGCGACCGCCTCCAAGTGCATAGATTCTGATGCATCACCGCAATTTGCAGTGCCGGCACGACGAACCTGTGGTGTTTTTTGATTGGTTGCAGATGGGCATGGCGAAAGCCCCTGGTCGCATTGCATCACCATCAGCCTTCCTCCCCACCACCTGACCACAGCCCGCCGAAGAAAGGCAAGGTCAGTGAGTCCGAAAACGACTCTCCAATCGGTCGCTGCATGTCTGTTTTCTCCACCCGGGGGTTTTCCCTCCTGATGTCGTGTGGTGTGATGCAGGCCCTTCTCCCGCCAGCACAAGCGCCAGACTTGGAACAACGTCGAAAGATGATCCAGGCCATCAACCCATCAGCACGGCCGCCACAAACTTCGACACAGCCCGACGGCGCCGGCGAAGGTATCCACGGCCGTCCATACGAACATGCGACTTCTCTGCTCTGACACGTTTCTCACCACCATGCAGGTCCGGGAGAGCCCGCTGAAGAAGTGCCAACGGCACCACCCCGCCCCAGGAGAGACGAGAGGAGACGCAAGGTCTGCGGGAACAAACCCACGCTCGATTGACGCACCCCTGAGGGTCGGTTCTCTCCTTCCTCTCTCTCAGGCCCCAGAAGCAGCAGGGGCTGCTGCTGCTGAAAAACACATCGCGCCCAAGAAGACAACAGAGTCAGTGGCACCAGCCCCCAAGGCGGCCAAGCTCCAGCCCCACAAGGCGCAAAGCAGCCTCATCAGGGGCAGGTGCAGCAGCCGTCGACTGGGAAGAAAAGGCAGGCACCCTCGCCGCCAACAAAACAGCGGTCGACTGCGACGAAGAGGCCGCCACCCTTGCCGCCAACAAAACCTCCCTCAGACAAAGCCGGAAAAAGCAAAGTCATGAATGCACTCGCAAAGCTGAAGCCGCAGAAAGGAAAGACCGAGAAGGGAAAAGCCGGGGAGAAAGGTGTACATGTACCCGGCTGTGGCGAGATAAAGACCGAGGGCCAGCTTTGTGCCTTCTACGCCGGGACAGAGCAAGGAGGGAGGAAGGGGACGCTGCAGTTCCTGCCTCCGACAAGGGAAAGCAAATGTGATCCTCACTTCACATGTACGTAAGCAAGGAAGATGGAGGGAAAGACGCGTAGCAGCCCAGCCCAACGACCAAATCCCTCTGCTCATGCACACACACAGGTGTCGGCTACCATTGGACGAGCAGACAGAGCCCCTTACCGCAGAATGTCCCCATTTGGGCCAGCACAATGATGGACGACCTTAGCAACGAAGAGATCATGGCGACCTTCTGCAAAGACAAGACATGCGAGTACCAAAAGCCCGGTGACCGCAAAAAGCAGCGCGGCTTCGAGGCCTACAAATCTCTTTTTGCCGGCCGTCATAGCATTGTCAGGTGGGGCGTGTGTATAGCCAACGAGTACGCATGGAGGATCCCTGAAGGCGAGACACAGACACAAACCAACGAGCCGCTCGACGAGGCCTGTGCGGAGCCACCCACGACGCTGAAAGATATCAGCAAGAATCCCTTCAGGGTGTGTCCGGGGAACTCGTTTCTGACCGAGGGCCAAGAGGGCAAGCCCATCTCAAAAAGCTGGAATTTAGCAGCCTGGAAAGATCTGCAGGAGGGCGGGATGGAAGCCTGGCTGTATGACCGGTTCGCAGGGGCCTTTGACTTTGGTGAGGGAGCGGGAGCTGCATCCTAACAAAGGACACACACACACACACACACACACACGAAAACACACACACCGAGTCACTTGTGTCTCGTGAGTTGTTGGTGTATATAGCAAGGCGATGTGAGACCGGCGAGATGACGGCCAGCACCCCGGTGGCAACTGAAGCGCTCACAGAGACCGTGCCTGTCTCCGATAGCTTCTCTGATGACGGCAGCTGGGGCGAGAGCTGGGACAGCTTTGACGACTCTACACAGGAAACATGAGGCGTGAGTGAGCGGGGGGATCTATGGCAGCTGTGTGTGTGGTGTCGGCAGGTGTGAACGTGTGACATTGCGCGACGCTGTGTGTGACATTGGGTGTGACGATTGCTGATGTCCGACTCTAAGAGCTTGAAAGGAACCAACCGGTGGTCATGTGTCCGTTGCATTCGTGAAGCCAAAAGAAATCCCCCATCCATCCATCCATCCGTGAAATCAAACCGTCCAGCCGAACCGACACAAGAACGAAAGGAAAAGAAAAGAAACCGGCGTGGTACCCCCTCACCCCGCCCCCTCCTGGGCCCTTCTTCTCGACCGGGTCATTTTCATTCGAACTCCTTGAAGTTGGTCATTGTGTACTGCTGGAATCCGCCTCGGCCAGGCTCCTGGGTGATCTGCGGCGAGTCGAAGAAGCTGCAGATGTCCTTGGTCAGGCAGAAGTGAAAGTGAGTGTTCTTCATGACGCCATGGAGCTTCTCGATCTCACAGCACCCCAGCCCCTCCACCTCGTCACTGGCCACCATGCAGTTCAGGGGCACCTGCACCCACACACAACAGACGCCACACGCCACACAGAGGGCACACCAATGGCCAGATCTACGCCACAGAAAATCCATCACCCAAACCTTTTGCATGCAGAATCGGTGCCGCCCTCATTGGTGGATGCGTGTATGAGGACGTTGTCGATGAATTGCTTGAGCTTGGTGTTGGAGGTCACCTCGGGCATCCCCTCTCGGGCCTCCTCGATGCGGAGAGGGCTCAAGAAGGGATCCTTCTGGTGCTTCTCGGTGGGAGGGTGGATGTTGAGGAAACCTGCACTCATCCCAACCACAGATCATGCGTACAAAGAGCTCGAACCGGCCAGGATGGAAAGCGGGCGGCCTTTCGCTGGTCTTTTCCCGCCCCCCTGTGCAGTCGTACTCTTGGCGCTTTGAGCCTTGGCCTGGGGCAGCAGGGAGAGAAGGGCGAGGGCAGCAACGATGGCAGCCACCACCTTCATGTGCATCGGCATTATCGAGAGCGAGGTGAACTGAGTCTGGGGAACGGGTGGATGGCTATGGGAGAAAGGCTACGGGTGGATGGGAACAACAGAACGGGGAGTGAAAGTGCGGGAGATGGGGAAATGAACGAACGCCAGAACTTGCGTTCAAGGGCGCGTTTCACGGAGGCCCTTTTTTCGTCTCTTGCATGAGCCAGGTCAGATGGACGACCAGACACCTGATCTACGAGCTCTATGAGCCATCGCGCTTTCTCACGGTGGACAGTTGTGAAAGATCTGCCCTTCCCCGCCGACTCTCATCAGTGGCTGCAGCCGCACGACAAGTACAACGAACCCTTCCTGAGCACATGGCTGGCGCAATGGAGGTGCAACAAGGCGCCAGAGCCACTCATGGAGGAATGCTGGATCAACGTAGTCCGTCCCCTGATGAAGGTAAGGTACGGACCAGCAGGAAGGGAGATCTCGGTCAAACCGTGCTCGCGAGTGCATTCAATTCATCTCGCTCTCCCTCTATGCTTGCGTGTGTGTGTGTGTGTGTGTGTGTGTGTGTAGGGTGGTCGTCTGCCCGTCTGCACGCTGCCAGAGGTGGCCCTTGCCTTCGCCGCCAGACCCTGCGCGTCGCACAGCCGGCTGCCGTGTGCTCGGGAGGTCCTCACACAGATTGGCGACTACATGTGCCAGCAACTGGCAACGGCGGATGGAAAGGGACATCAGCAGCAAGGTGGTGAGATGGAAAAATGGGTGGGATGATTTGTGCTTTTTTTTCGTCTTGGTCATTAATTTGTTTCAGAGTTGGATCTGACACTGCACATGAAGCTGCTGCAGACGTACGCGCAGCTCAATGTCGAGCATCAAGAGCTCATTCGGTAGGGAGGTGCGGATGGGATGTATATGCACAGCTAGCTAGCCACCCACCTCACACACGCTTTATTTATCTCGCTGCCTGTCACTCACTGCCTCTGGCCAGTCTGTTCCGCTCGTCCATCGAGGCATGCTCCCACCGGTCGCTCAGCCACCTGACGCCTCGTGTCGTCTTGGGCTACGCGAGGGCCCTGCTGAAGCTCACACCACCGCCCGATGACAGCCCGCCATCGCCCATGCAGATGGTGGGCCGGGAGGACTGACAGAGGGAGGGGCCTGCGCGGCCATGTCTGTCTGATTTGTGTTGTTGGTGCGCAGTACATAGAAGATGATGAGGGCTATCGGGGCAACCTGGAAGACCCGACGCTCACACGGCTGCGTGAGTGACCTGACTGACCTGCACACACACAGAGAGAGGGAAAGAGGGGACAGACAGACTAACTTGTAATGCATTTAATGTGTGTGTATGTGTGTGTGACGCTGCAGTGACGACTTTGCTGCATCGCTACGAGTCGCTCAACAACCATGACGTGGGTGTGCTGTGCAACGTCCTGCGGCAGGCCACCCACCCGGCTCCACTCATGAGCAGATACCCCACCTACGAGGTAAGGAAGGCAGTCGGCCACGGGCCGACCGGCCGGGAGCATTGAGTTGAGCGGGGTGGGTGCTTCTGACTGAACTGACAGACACGAGTGTCTGCCTTTATGATCTGTCTGTCTGTCTGTTCAGTTGGTGCTTCAGGGCGTGCTGCGCCAGCTGCCTGGCCGAATACCCACCTTCAATGCCATCGAGGTACACACACACACACACACACACACACCGACACTCAGGCAGATTCATCTGTCTGTTCTGTCTGCTCATACACTGCACTCACTGCCCTGCACTGTAAGGTTGGGGTCACATCCAACACGCTGAGCCACTTCCACCTCTTCCTCCCCGACGCCATGGACCAGCTCGCACACCGCCTGCTGTCCCTCGGCCCCGCACACCGCCCCTCCACACATAACCACGTGCTGCTCATCTCGTCGCTTGCAAGGCTCGACCTCACCCACCTGGCTTCATTCGACCGGCTGGCCCACCAGCTGCACGACGGTGGTTACGTGGCCGTGTTGCCGCGTGACGATGACTTGGTGCTGGCCAATCTGTGCCTGGCGTATGCTGTGGTGCTCAGCTCGAAGCGACCGGGGGGCGCTGGCCGTGTGTGTGGCTGGCTGGGGTGGCTGTGGCGTGTGTGGGTGTCAAGGACGAGGGAGAGGGAGAGGGGACCACCGGCGATGGCAAGACACCGGTCACAGATGGAGACGGCACTCATGGCATACTGGTCAGTCAGTCAGTCAGGCCGAGACGGAGGGAGGGAGGGAGGGAGGGGACACATTGCGGTCCGTTGTGTGTGTGTGTGTGTGTTTGGTGCAGGCACATGGTGCCATTGCTGATGAGAGCAGATGCACCCGTGAGCAGCACAACCGACCACAGTGTGTTGGCCCTGTCGTCCTGCCACCTGCTTCTTGACACGTGGCAGTCCATCCAAGGTCCAAACAGGGGCACACACACACACACACACACACACGTGGCCGCTCATCCATCCATCCATCCCTCCATCTGTGTGTGTCTGTCTGTGTCATTCATTGATTCCTTGTGTATCTGCGTCAGGTCCATCGACGGCGGGGGACCGCTTGACGCATGCCTCAAGGAGATGGTGACTGACTCACCGGCCGGTCGACCGACCGACGGCGAGACCGATGGATCTATGTTGATAGATTGTTGTTACTGTGTGCATGTTGCTGTGTGCGGGCCGGCCTTGGCTCTGTCATGTCGACGGCTGTGTTGGCTTCTTGGTTGCGGTACCTACACCTAGTTACAGGCTTCCGTTCGCCGGTTGGGGCGACTTATCCGTCTCTGTGCAACGAACCTTCCATGCTCCCCTCACACACAGTCCCATCAAAGGCACATGGGAGGGCTCCCGCCACACACACCCATTTTCCATGCCCTCCCTGTGTGTGTGTCTGGGACACTCAGGCACTTCTGTCATGTCATATGGCAGTCATGTCCATCCATCGCCCACTCACTGCATGAAGATGATGAGCTCGAGCGAGGGAGGGAGGGAGGGACGAAGCCATGGCGTGTGTGTCGTCTCTTCTCTCCCCCAGCCATACACACCGATACACACACCCACCCACCCACACACACACAGACGCACAGGCGCAACACCTACATGCGATTGACTGATCACTAGAAAGTCCCAAGAACCCAAACCCAATAGTGGCGAAAGACCCGCACCTAGACACAAACCAATAAGGCGACTCCTCAGTCGGTCTCTCTAACTGCGTCGGCGGACCAGGATGAATGCACACAAACAAGACAGCAACGCCTGACCACTCACAGTGTGGAGAAAAATCCGTGTGTGTATGGTATGTATCTTGTCTGCGCCGTGGTGCACATGGTGTCGACGCACACGGACATCCCACGCAGGACAATTAGGCGTGACATGAATCGAGACACGAACGAAGAAAGCAGAGGAAGGGCCACGGCTGGCTACGTAGAGCGCCCTGTGGGAGAATTTTCTTGGCTATGGCGCTTGATCAGGTCGTGTGTTTTGGCCAGCTCCTATCACACACACACACACACATCCAGCCAGCCAGCCAGCCAGCCAGCAATGTATGTCTCGCGCCCTGTTGGTGCGTGAGTAGGCGTGGGTCTTTCCCCCCGTACCTTCTCGAGTGCGTTTGCCCTTTCCCTGAGAGAATGACGAGACAGCCCAGCCCCCATACATACAGACAGACAGACCCGTCCGCCACAGACACACACATACACACACACACACACACACAGAGAGAGAGAGAGAGAGACCGAAACAGTGACTGCTGTCATCCCACGACCCTTCTGTCTGTGCGTGTGGCGTGTCTTGTTTGTGTCGTGTGGTTACCTACCGCAGGAGTTTGTCAATGTTGTCGTTGATGAGGCTATCGGCCCTGCTCCCTCGTCGCGCGCGCACCGCCAATGGGGACGGCGGCTCCCCAAAGACATCGTACGTGTGGATGCGCCGCGACACCTTGTTGACCGTCACAGGGCTCTCCTCGCCTACTTCCTCATCGTTTTCGTCGTCCACGTCATGCTGCGCCGCACTCACGTCTCCATCCTGTTGCCGCTGGTAGTAGTCAGCGGCGCTTGAGAACACGCTTACACGCTTCTTCTGCTCGTCGGTTGCTATGCGCTTCATTGCGGGGGGAGAGACGGCCGGCGGCATGACATTGTCGGGTTGCCCCTCGGCCGAAGTGACGATTGTGATTGGGTTGGCGAACTGTGGGCGCTCTGGCGCGATCTTGGTGCTGGCCTGGTACTTCTTGACAAACTGCGGATGTGTGGCCAGCTGACGATGAGAATGTCGTCGACGAACACCACAAGAAGGATGTTGTTGTCCTTATGCAGGTACACACAGGGCTCCTGAGGGTGGCGAACGAACCCTCTGTCGTATAGTTGGTTGTAGAGGGTGATGTTCCATGCGCGCGGGGCTTCCTTGAGGCCATACAATGCCTTCCATAGACGAACAACATGGCCGGGCCTCTCATATCCAGGTGGGCACCGCATAAAGAC
>CDMY01000707.1:0-28507 GCA_001179505.1 Vitrella brassicaformis | reverse complement strand
CGAACGCAGTTGTTGACCACCCCTGATGATGCCTCATATGGACAGAACCACTTGCGTGACTGACTCATCTCACTAAAGTGAAAGCACTCTGACTCTGAGACTTACCGCTCAGCAGATCCTCTATTCAACTGATTATAGAAGAGGTCCTCACCGGCCTTTTCGCACAATGCCCCTACTAATGTGAAGCCCAAATTGAAAAAAGGGGAAGATTCTCAAAGTCGCCAACAATCGCGCGCACGCCAACGCGAATTGGAATTTCATGCGAGCTGGAGATCTTGCATTTTTTCCTCATGAGGACTCCGCGGGCGGCAACGGGGGGCACCATCAGATCCGTCTCGTCATTCCAGTCTCACTGATACGTGGATCTTCCCCCACCCCTATCGTATTGGTGCTGTGAGCACGCCTCGTTCAGGGCCGGTACCGTCCTCTCGGTGAGGCGAGGCGGCCGAACAGGGAGTAGCCGGCCCGTGCGTCCTCCTCCTGGATCCTGCTACTCTCCTGGATCCTGCTACTGAGCCGGCGCCTCGGGATAACACCTGGAGGGGAGATTTGAACCCCGAACGCCCCTTGCTTTCACTCACAGGGGACGTCCTTGCTTTCACTCACAGGGGACGCCCTTGCTTTCCGCTCGGGCATTCTCCTGGATCCTGCTACTGAGCCGGCGCCTCGGGATAACACTTGGAGGGGAGATTCGAACCCCGGACGCCCTTGCTTTCACTCACAGGTGAAGCCCTCGCTTTCGCTCGGGCATGTGTGCCATCATCACCGGCGTGCGGCATGAGTGACGGCCGATCGCCGCCACCTTCCTGCGAGGCTGAGGATACTCGGCAATGCGACGTCTGTTTTGAGGCGCGACCCCTCCAAGACTTCGTGAATGTCCATCGGGGCGATGCCACGCCACCGCCCGACGGCCGTGTGCAGGGCCGTCGCCGTCGGGATCCCCCCGTCTACGAGGTCTGCCGCTACTGCGTGGTGCAGCTCGGCGACCGGCGACCGTGGCAACCCTATCGGCACCGCCATTTGGAGCCGATCCCTGCGCGCTGAGGCTGCCAGCACGCCAACTGCCCGATGTGCCGCCAGGCGTTCTGCCCCGAGTGCGTCCTCGGTGTGGACTCTCTCGGTGAGGTCCCCGCTGATCCGCTCGCCCCACCTCCGGCCAACCCCGACCACCACGAGTGCCCCGGGTGCTCGAACCCTTACCCGGCCGACGCCTTCGAGCGCGTCCCGTGTGCGTGCCGCTCCTGGCTGTGCCGGGAGTGTCTGCGGCAGGCACACCGCGATCGGTCGGGCGCGCTCGTCCGCCCCTACAGCCACCTGCCGGGTCACCTCCACTGGCACCAGATCCTGATGAACCCCCTGCAGCGGCATCCCGCGCAGCTACGAGCCCATCCACTCCCGGGCCACCTTGAGGGCCTCCTGCCGCTGCCGGAGTTCTCCCGCCGCATGCAGCGTGTACACCAAGGCCTGTGGCGCCTCAGTGCCGGGCAGTGGCACTGGCTGGCGAACCCAGCGGACTACGAGCTGGAGGACCTGCTGCGGATCGAGACGCTGGCCGGTGCGTCCTTCCCTTACATCCTCCCCTCGCTTCGCCAGTTCGTCGCCCATGGCGCTACCCTGGTGTCCCATGGAGGAGCGGTGCGCCCTCTCTTCCGCGTGATCGACGAGAGCGTCGAGGGGAACAACTGCCTGCTTCGAGCCGTCCTCCGCCAGCTTGAAGCTCATCGTCGGCGCGCAGCAGACGGTCTGCCCCCCGCGAACCACCTCGACGGCGAGCTGCCGTCCCCTGCCGCCGTTCGCCGGCGCCTCGTGGATGACCTTCGGCGGCGCAGCGGTGCGGGTGAATTCGCCGACCTCCAGCCGCGGGGGATCGGCACCGACGCTTATATCGAAGGCATCCGGCTTGGAAGAGGCCTAAGCGAGATGGAGGTGCAGTCGGTGGCCAACGTGGTCGGGGCGACCATCGTGCTCTGCCAGCTACACGAGCGTGCGTCTCTGGAGACAGCGGGCCCCCTCCCTGTGGCAATCCGGCTGTTCGTCGACCCAGAGCAACCCTTTCGAGTCGCCGGCAGCTCCGCCATCCATGTGCTCTACATGCCCGGCCACTTCGCCTCCATGCTGCCTGCTGACCGGCCGCACGACGACTGGATGGAGGCCGACGACGCCGGCGGCTTGGGAGGTGCCAGGGCTCCTGGAGGCCCCGCCTCGCCGATCGTGATACATGACGACCCTCCAGGCGACCCCGCCGCCCCTCCCCCACCCGCCCCGCCACCACCCGCGATGACGGGAACGGGCCGGCCGACGCGCACAGCGAGGAAGTCCCAATGGACGTCGATGACCTGGAGGCGGAGTCGGCGGCTTTGGCGGCGGACCTGGCACTGGCGGCGTGCATCGACAATAAGGGGCCAGGAGCCGAGCGACGCCAAGACCGCCGCCGCCAACGGCAACGGCAACACCGCCGCTCTCGACGCCGCCGGCTCGGCTCGGGAGCCCACTTGGCGATCATTTCTCCATCGGCGAGCAGCAGGGGCGAATCCCTACCACCCCGGCCGCCACGCGTCGCCCCCCCGGCTCGCCCTCAACCGTCTCTGGATGAGCTCATCGCTGCTGAGGGAGCCCCACCAGGCCGGCTCGAGGTCCTGGCCGACATGACTTCTCGAGAGGGCTTCGACCCCTCGAACACGGCCCCTTCCCAGGGCCTCCACGACGTCGGGGATATCCTTGATACATGGAACGACGCACCGAGCAGCTCGGCCGCCCCCACGGCCAACGCTGGCGACACGAGGGTGGACGAAGAGGAGGACACGTGTGTGCGTGGAAGAGGTGTGGATGGCTCTAACGGAACCGACGAACCGAGCCGCACGGGCACCAGGAGGTGCCGCGATCGCTCGCTGCGGCGGGCTGCGCGAGATACGGCGGGCGGGCGATCTAGACGTCGATCTGGGCGGGCGAGAGGGGACAACCCTTGTCTGAGCTGCGGGAGTTTTTGTCATGGGCGCTGCGGTGAGGAGGCGCGGCGACAACGTGAGAACGAGGAGCAACGACGACGTGAGACCGAAGCGCGCCGGCAATGTGAGACCGAGGAGCAACGGCAACGTGAGACCGAGGAGCGGCGACAATGTGAGACTGACGGACGGTGCCGTTGCGAAGACGCAGACCAGCGGCGCCGTGAGCAAGATGGCCCCCAGGAGGCGGGCGAGGCTGCCCAGGGCGCAGGGGGTGCCAGCCGTCAACAGCCAGGAGAGCGACGCGCCGGTCGGCCGCTGTCAGGGGGCGGTCGGGCATCCCAACGGTGGTTCCTTCGCCGACCGCCGGCAGGAGGACCGGGCCCGCCTGGTGGGCAGGGCCCTCCCGGTGGGCCGCCTGGAGGCCCTCCTTCTCCCCCCCGCCCCCCACGAGCTCCGTTGACGGCCATTGGCACCAATCGCATCGAACCCTGCCGGCCCCAGGGGTGGAGTTTTTGACTGGCCGGTCTGAGGCCGATCACTTTGCGGACTTCCAACAAGCCATCCGCTCCATCGAGCGGCTCCCGCAGTGTGCACGGCTCGCCCTGCGGGAGGTCGTAGAGGCTGTGAAGCGGTTGTTTGCGTCGACGATGGCGGGCGACTCCAACAATGCCTGTCTGGTGCTGCTCTATATCCCCGTCCTGCTGCTCTTCCCCATGAACCGCGGCGGCACACAGGGTGGTAGCGCTCGGCACACAGGGTGGTGGCGCTCGTAAGTGGGGCACCTGTCTTCTTCGGTTCTGGCGAGGCGAGTGGGAGGGACTGCTCAGCGAAGCACGACAGTTTGCCCCTCAAGGCCGTCACGTCTTTGCGCCGGCCGGGGAGGGTCCTGTTGATGGCGAGGCAGGACCCTCATTGGATGCAGTCAGACGGCGAGCAGCAGCACGCCTTGTTGGCCTCGGCGAGCTCTCTCGCGCGGCGAGTCGCCTCACATCGGCGCCCATTGCGGCGGCAAATCAGCAGACCCTGGATCAGCTGCGCGCACTCCACCTCAACGCCGCTCCCATCGACAGGCCCGCCGCGCTGGCGGGTGACGCCCCTCGCCTGGAGACCAACCGCGACTTTCTTTTGGCTGCACTGAAGACCGCGCTACACGGGGCGGCCGTTGGACCGACCGGCTGGCGGTATGAGCACCTTCAAGTGCTCCTTGGCGAGGCCCATACCAATGCAGAGGCCGTACCCGTTCTCAAGTTCGTGCAGCGGATGTTAGACGGCGACTTGCCCCCACTGGTGACGAGACTACTGGCTGCCACCCGCCTGTTCGCCTTGGAGAAGCCGGGGGGCGGTGTGCGACCCATTGCCATTGGCGACGTGCTTCGTCGGTAGGTGACTCGAGCGCTGTGCATGCAACACAAGCTGGAGTTCGAGAAGGAGTTCCGGCCCCACCAGTTTGCTGTCGGCACGTCAGCTAGCGGCGGGAAGCTCTCCCGAGCGGCGCAGACTTATATCCAGACGCAAGACGCCGTTGGCCACGATGCGGACGGGCCGCTCATCACTCACACCCTCCTGTCCCTCGACTGCCGCAACGCCTTCAACGAGATCAGCCGTCAGCGTATCATGGACGAGCTCGCCGTCAAGCATCCGGCCATGATCGCCTTCTTCTGGCAGTTCTACGGCACAGCTGCGCCATTGTGGTACACGATGGAGGGCGGGCGAGTTGAGACCATCTACAGTCGTCAAGGCGTACAGCAGGGTGATGCGGCAGGCCCCTTCCTTTTCTGCCTCGCCTTTCAGCCGGCCCTCCGTCGCCTGCAAGAGCAGTTCCCCGCTGCGCTTATCGGGGGCTTCATGGATGACGGGCTGGGTGGGATGGACGAATGAGATGTCCCCTCCTTTCTGACAGCTGCCGATGCTGAATTCCGCACTATCAGCCTGGTGCTGCGGCTGGACAAGTGCCATGCGTGGTCTCCGCATTGGCGCTCGGCCGCTGACCTTCCGACTGCCATTACGAGCCGAGGTGTGCGCGCGTCCACCAAAGGGATCATCCTCCTGTCCGCCCCGATCGGCACCCCGGCTTTCATCGAGCGCACAGTGAATGAGGTCGTCGCCAAGCATCAGCGCCTCCTCGACGCCGTCGTGGCCTTTGCTGTCGACGATTGGGATCATGCAGTGCAGGGAGCGAACCCCTCCTTCGCTACTGTGGGTCCCCTTGCTTCCTCTACTGGTGCCGCCTTCTTGCCCCCTCCTCGTCGCTCTTAGCGGCCACCCATGCACATGATGCTGCGAAGGTTACCGCGTTCACCAGCATCCACCGCACGGGCGCCCTATCTACTTCGGCACACCGGTAGGTGCAGCTCCCAATCCGGTTGGGGGGCTTCGGGCTGGTGTCGTCTGCGCGTGTCGCGCCGGCCGCTCACCTAGGGTCCGTGGCCGTCACCGTGGGGGATGTGTGGGATCGTTTTCGTGGGCAACTCTGGATGCCCGAGTCTGAAGCCTCTCTTCTCCAGCTGGAATGGCTTGTCCGGCGGCATCCGCCCGCATCGATTTCTCCGCATCCCTCCCCTCTATCGCCATCCCCCCTATCGCGCAGCTCATCGCATGCTCGCAAGCTCGGCTGCAGCAGAAGATTTCCGCGGCCCTCGCAGAGAAGGACTTCGACACTCTCTTTCAGTCCTTCCCGGCTGGTAGCCGTGATCGATGCCACCTTCTCTCCTACCTGAGGCCCCTGTCGTCCGGCTGGCTGTCGGCCATCCCCGCATATACCCGAAGTGACAAGCGCAAGTGCTTGAACAACTACGCCTACCGCCTTGCCACGGCTCTCACCCTCGGCATCACTTTCCCCCTCGCCAGCCTCGCATCGTCATGCACGTGCGGAACGGCCATCGACGCCTTGAGGGACCACTTCTTCCTCTGCAGCCGCGCAACGGCGGAGCGCGTGTTCAAGCACAACACTCTGCTGGACGTCTTCAAGGCCATCCTTGCGGAAGTGGGCATCACGGCTGTCACAGAAGTGCCCCTGCGCTCTCTCGACATCACCCCCCCAAACGCCCAGCCCAACAGTCAGCGCATGGACCTCTTCTTCCCCATCGACGGCGAAGGTGTCCTGTGCGACGTCACGGTGGTCCATCCGTGTCGGCCCGAGAACTCCACCGCTCACCACACTCAGGTCAACCGCAGCCATGCACGTCGGCCGGGCGGCATTGCAACTGCGGGGGCGGAGCGGGACAAGGACCGCAAGTACGGTGCCAGCTGTTAGCAGAAGGGCTACACGTTCGTGCCTCTAGCGGCGGAAAAGTTCGGCCGTTGGAGTGGAAAGACTCTCACCCTGCTTCGCCACCTGGCGCGACACCGCGTCCCTCCACCCGCCAGCTCTGCAGAAGATCATGCTTTTTTTCATGAGGGTGTCATGAACTATTGGGGGTAGTGTCTGTCGGTCGCGCTGATGCGCTGGAATGCTTTTTCAAGTGTCCTGCCGCGCACACCATGCGGCCGATGCTCGAACATAGCAACGGGCAGGTCTGTTTCCTGAGGACCTCATCTCTCGAGGGCCCTACAGGGCGCAAACCCGCACGTTTGCATGCCAGGACCGACCGTGAGGGATTGGTTTGGGAATGTGGTGTTAAGGGTTGAGTTTGGGCTGCATGGTGGTTTGGTTGTGCGTGCGGTAGTCGCTTATGTGATTGCGTTTGGTAGGCCGTTCGATTTCTGTCGGACTGCTGCTGTCATTCATGTCGTGTGGTGCGGTTGTGCTTCTCTGATTGCCTACGCCTTTGCCTGGTGTGCGAATACATTGCCGACTCTAGATCAGATGTGCTGGTCGCCCATGCTTCTGTGAAAGCGAATACATCATATGATGAATGTCTCTGTCCGCCCACTTGCGCGTACAGGCGTTGACTTGGAGTGTGTGTATAGGGCAAATACTCTATCTGCGCACGACTGCGATGCACGTGAGGACTTGGAGTGTGTGTATATAATGAATGTCTCTATGCGCAATGAATACCCCGATGTGCATACCTGCGCATGCACGCGTCGACTTGGAGTGTGTGTATTTGACCATGTCTCTTTGCGCACACCTGCGCATGCACGTGTCGACTTGGAGTGTGTGTATATGATGAACGTCTCTGTGCACACATCTATGCACACACCTGCTCACACACTCGTCGACTTGTTGTGTGCCTATATAACGAATGTCTCTCTGCGCACGCCTGCACATGCACGTGAGGACTTGGAGTGTGTGTGTAGGATGAACGTCGCTATACGCACACCTCCCCATGAACGTTTGGACTTGGAGTATGCACGTGTGGACTTGGAGTGTGTGCATATGATAAACGTCTTTGTCCGCACACCTGCGCATGCACGTTTGGACTTGGAGTGGGTGTATGAGATGAATGTCGCTGTCCGCACACCTATGTGTACAGGCGCGGACTTGGAGTGTGTGTGTAGGATGAACGTCGTTGTGCGCACACCTCCCCATGAACGTTTGCACTTGGAGTATGCACGTGTGGACTTGGAGCGTATGTATATGATAAACGTCTCCGTGCGCACCCCTGCGCATGCACGTTTGGACTTGGAGTATGCATGTGTGGACTTGGAGTCGGTGTATATGATAATTGTTTCTATGCGCACACCCCTGTATACAGGCGCGGACTTGGAGTTTGTGTATATGATGAATGTCTTTGGCGCCCACTTGCGCATACAGGCGTTGACTTGGAGTGTGTGTTTATAGTAAATACTCTCTCTGCGCACGCCTGCGCATGCACGTTTGGACTCGGAGTGTTTGTATATGATCAATGTCTTTGTGCACATATGATGAATGTCTCTGTGCACACACCTGCGCATGCTGCAGGCGTCGACTTGGAGTGTGCATATATGATGAATGTCTCTGTGCGCACACCTGCCCATGCGCGTGTGGACTTGAAGTGTGTGTATATACTGAATGTCTCTGTGCGCAAACCTGCGTATAATTAAGCAAGCACGCACCCATGAGATTCGGGTCTGGCACGAAATCTCAAGTGGTCCAAAAGCAAGCACGCATCTACGCATTGTCTGTCTCCCACCCGCCCCCCCGTTCACCCGTCCGCACACGCACTCCGCCTGCCCGCCCTTACCCACTAAACAAGCACACGCACGCATCTAAGCATCGTCTGCTCCTGCCTGCCCGCCCTCACATCCATCCACACATGCACCCGCCTGCCCGCCCTTCATCTGTCCGCGCACGCACTTCGCCTGCCCGCTTCAAACACACGTATGCATCTACGCATCAGTCACGCCTGTCCACACCTCACCCACTTGTCCATCCGCATATCCATGCATACGCAATGTGTTCCGCTTTGCGTCCATGCAGCGAGAGCAGGAAAAGTAATATGTATCTTCCCCTTCTCTCGTCCACGCCACGCAAAGCACGCATGAGCGAGCACAAGAAAGACAGGCATCATACACGCCACGCGCTAAAATCTCCTCTCCCCATGCAGTGAGTTCCCCTTTTGCGTTCGGACAACGAGAGCAGGAAAGCAGTATGTGTCTTCCCCTCCCTCGTCCACACCACGCAAACCACGCATGAAGCGAGCACAAAAAGAGAGGCACCATCTACGAACACATAGAAAAGCATGAGAAGCATGCCCCTTTCCCCCCATTGAATATCACTCACATGCCCATCTACATGCACACGAGGCTCATACGCAAAAGAAGTAGCCTGCGTCTGTCTATGAGTACACAAAGCTCTCACTTGTGTCCGTCCATCAGTCAGTGTATAATCATCTATCTACAAAAACAGACACGCACGCATGAGGCACGCAATATCCCCTCCTCTATCTTCCAGCTCTCCTGAGGAAGCTAAGGAAAGGGGCTTCCTTGTCCTCGTTAGGGATGAAACTGCCGTCTTGAATAAAAACAGCAAGTTCATGCCACGTGAGGGGGTAGAAGTTGAAATCCTCTTCACCACCATGTGGACAGCTGAGTAATACATGAGTGTTGTTCTCATCGTCTATATCAACCAGTAGCACAATATCCCCTTTCGTGGTGTGTTTGCCGATGACGATAGGCACGATTTCCTTCTTTTGCATCTCAGCGAGGTCCGACTTTGTGGCTTTTGCACTCTCGCCACCCTTCTTCTCCCCAGCCTCCTTCTGAGAGAAGTTGCTCATCATGAAGTGAGAGAGGGATGTTGAAGCAGGGACGGATGGGCAGATGCTTGCCAGAGGGGTGACGAGGGAGCCGAGAGGGATGCTGGGAAGTCGACAGAGGCACAAATAAAGGCGGAAAGGCTTGTCGCGTGCGAGCCTGGAGTAGATTGTGCTACCCATCCGCAGCAGTTGTTCACTAGCCATCCTCGTCCTCCTCCATCGCATTCATCCTTTTTCAGGAAGCAAAGACGAACCTCCTCAGCGAGTGCGAGCTTGTGAGCTAAGCTAGAAGTTCTAGCTAGCAGATGCATATCCCATATACACGCAGGCAGGCAGTGCAGACGATCCTATGAGCCATCACCGAATACAGATCTGTGTTGACAAGGCCTCATAGAGCCATACATATACAAAAAAGACTATAGACTAAATGGCCAGTCTCTCGGCCTGTGTGAAGTGAAAGCACTCTGACTCTGGGACTTACCGCCCAACAGATCCTCTATACAGTTTATTATAGAAGAGGCACTCATCGGCCTTTTCGTACATGGGCGCAGCAACTAAGTTCTTATTCATCTGAGCAGAAGCCCTCGCCAATTGACTGACAGATCCTAACAGGTCTATCAGTGTCTCGCAGCATCATCAGCAGCAGTCAACTATCAGCAGTATCTGAAGAAAGAGAACAACAAAGCAAAGAGCGGAGATAACGTCACTCAATCTCGAGACGAAAGCCACTTTCCCCCTCTTTACCGGCAGGAGTGGTGAGAATGACATTAAGTGGCGCGAATGGGATTTCACTTTGAGAGCCTACTTAGCAGCAAGAGAGATGGACGTGAAGGTCTATCTACCTACCAAGGATGAAGACGTCCGCCGATGAAGATACTCGTGCCGTAAGTGGATGAGAGCAATCAGCGCGTGATGAACCAACACGGACAGCCACTCATGATAGAACAGGACAGCTCTAATGCCAAGAACCTTCGATGGCTGTTCGGCTTTCTCGCCCTGCAGACACCAGACAAGGCCAAGCGATTGATTCAAGAAGCACATCAGAAGCACGGCGAGAATAAAGCATAGGCCTATTGGCGACTTCAATTGTCTCGTCGCCCAGCTACATGAAGTCGAATCGATAGTGCCAGACGAGACGATGGTTGCCGTCATGCTGTCGGCATTGCTTGAGAGATTCGACATGTTCAAGGCAGCCATAGCGTATGAATCAGCATTTCGCGCGTATCGTGGTGAATCACTCAGCTGGCCTCAATTTGGAGAAGCCCTGCGCAACGCGAATTACCGCATGAAACAGCTGAGAAGAGAGCAGTGAGACCGCCAACATTACCAGAGGGGCCGTCCATCCGGCAGACAACATGAGCGTTAAGACCAGCGTGACCAGCATGATGACGAGAGAAAAGGATGGATTGACAGACGGCCTGACAACAGACACAACATCACAAACAAGAACAACAACGTGACTGGATGGAGAAATCAGTGGAACAACACTAACAGACAGAGCAATAATTACTGGCCGTCTGCCTCGTCTAGCTATGTACAACCTCCTGAGCGCACCTGGAATGCTGGTGGGCAGGAGGAGGGAGGAGGACAACAGAAGCAAGCATGGCGCTCAACAAAGCGTCGAAACAAGGATCGCGACATCATCATGAATACCACACGAGCCCGAGTGAACGATAGATGGAATGATTGATGCTCTTCTTGCCAACACGCCAACCAGCTCGACATCTACGATGAAGAAGAACAGAAACAACAGAGCAATGAAGACTTTGCCGATGATTGGAGCAGTCGAAATAGAAGCATTGGTAGATGAGGGGTGGATATGAATGGTGTCTGTTCATCCTCACCTACGGCAATGACGGTAGACACCGGAGCGGCGCGATCATGTTCTTTTAAAGAGCAGCTCTTCAATAAGACAAAGGCGGTTCTGGCACCTCAACATCTATTAGGACCCATCTGATTGTCCAAATGCGACCGATGAGCGACTAGTTGACGTTATGAAGCAGTCACAGACACCATTGGTGGACAACGACAACGAAAAACCGACCGATGTGATGGCAACAGATGTGTTGGTCGTCGAAGTCATCACATAACATCCGCTGCATCAGCGATTCGCCCAAATCAACGAGGCGTACCTCAAGAAGCTACCTGAAGAACAAGATACGCACCAACGGCAAAGGAGAACAACATGGAGACGTCAAGTGTGAAGTATGTATGAAAGCCAAGATGATACGGCTGCCATATGCTGGAGATGCATATCGATATGAGCATGCTGGTGATCTCATCCAACCTGTTGCAGATCAAGCAGCCCAGCGAGAGAGGACACAGGTACTTAATGGTGGTAGTCGATGATACATCAAGGTGGTTGCAGACTTTCTCAAGAAGAAATCGGAAGCCCTGCAGCAGTCATCCACTACTGCACTACAGTTCGCATGCCCAAGGCAGTGAGGACGGATGGATGGGCGGAGCTGATCAAGGGCAAGTAGAAGGAGTTCTGCGAGACACACCAGATATGACAAGAGAGGAGTTTGCCATATCATGAGTCCCAGAATTGAGTGTATAGCGGTTTTACAGAATGCCCTAGGCGACCCGATAGCCTGGTCCTATGCCCGTCCAAACACGCACACGCAACGCGCAGCACGCAACATGCAGCACGCAACACGGAACACGCAACACGCAAGGAGCAGAAGCAAACTGGCAGATCTGCAAAGGCGCTGCAAGAGACGGCCGCATATATGGTAGACACGCAACATCGCATGCACGTCTCTCTAACAGACGGCCGGTAGGGGCGCCCATCCGGCCCTTGACGAAACCCCGGCAACGGCTCTACACATATATTATATTGCCCGCTATCTGCAAACCAGTGCAAGCCCATGCATTAGCCGCACGTGAGCCCTCAACACGAACGCGAAGGAAAAGAGGCGGGGCAGCGACGAGCGGTGTGAGTGCCGCTTCTCTCGGTGGTGGTTAAGGGTAAGATTGTCCGTGTGTCCATGCGCTGGGCCGCTTCTCTCTGTCCACGGCGGCGGGGGCCGTCGTCCCCAGAATAGAGTGACAGACAGCAGTTTCAGAATAGAGTGGTGGAGCGAGCTATTGACGTGATCTGTGCTATGGCGCGTACACTTCTTTTTACTGCCGGCCTACCTGCATCTTATTGGTGTTACGCAACAGCCACAGCGATGTACATAAAGAAGCGAACGCCAACAGCAGCCAATGAAGGGATGAAGACACCACATGAGCTCTTCGTCAGCTATCTGCCTGACGTCAGCCATATCCGCACCTTCGGCTGCAAGGCAGATATCAACCAGAGAAAGGAGAGGATTGGTAAGATGGACCCTCGCACATAAATTGACATTCTACTCGGATACGACCCAGCGACCAAGGACCTGATGTATCTGCCGCATCTGTCATGTGATATGCTGTTTGATGAGACGGTACTTCCTGCACAACAGACACACCCAGAACACTACCAGCTAGCAAGCTTATCTACCTATAGTGGCCTGAGGCGTTTGTGAGTGAGCCCTTACGCGTAGACTTGCGGGAGTGAGAATACGATACACATCTCTGTACGCGCACCTGCGCACGTACGCGTGGACTTGCAGGGGATGTATCTCATGAATGTTTCTATGCGCACAGCTGCGCACGACGTCTATGCTTGCAGCGGTAAAAATATGATACACATCTCTGCACAGACAGTTGCACACCTACGCGTGAACTTGCAGGGGGTATATCTGATGAATGTTTGTGTGCGCACGTGCGCACACAGCTGCGCACATACGCGTGGACCTGCAGGGGGTGTATCTTATAACTCCCTCTGTATGCACAGCTGCGCACGTACGTGTATGCTTGCAGGAGTTCAAATATGATACACATCTCTGTGCAACAGCTGCGGACGTACCTGTGTGCTTGCAGGGGTGAAAATATGATAACATCTCTGTGCACAATAGAACCTCCCCCTCCGCAGCACCCACATTACCACACTGCTCGTCGCTGACAAGCAGATGAAATGAGAGAGTGTGTGCGGGTGCGGCTTCTGGTTCTCTATTGTGTCGGCTACTCTGTTGGTGGCTGTGTGTCTTCGCCGCCTGTTGTGTCGGTAGTGTCGCCAGACACAAAGAAATAGGTCAGATTGCCTGATGATGCATGCAGCGCGTACAACACAGAGGCATACGCATGCTCATGAATCTGTCTGTCTGTCTGTCTGTCTCTATGTTCGCCTGCATACCAGCGGTATAGAAATATGTCCCATTGTAGTACTGCAGCTTTCTTTCAGCACCATCCAGCCCAGGCACATCCACCACTTCCCCCTCACCAGGAATCAACCTACGCACACACACACACACACACACAAGCAAGAACAGCACACATCACACGGACGGTCAGTGTATGTGTGTGTCATGGATGAGCCCACCGACCCAACCCACCCAGAAAGTGTCTGTCTACCGACCCCCTATCATCATCATCACCAACAGCAACACAACTCCAACGCCAACACCAACACTAACAGGCACACCAGCAGGCAGGATAGTTGAAATCGGGTACCGCCACCGAGGAAAGCGCCAAAACCTGGGCCTGTGCGTAAAGGACGGTCGCCACAGGCCTGATGGATGGATGGATGAATGGATGGCAATCAGTGTGACAGACAAACAGACACACCTCACGATCAATGTGTGTACACGCATCTGATGTGTTGCTTACATCCACCTACCTACCGGGCGGCACCGGCCATCTCCTGCAGATTGGCGGCCTCACAGGCACGCGCCGGGGCACATAAACCCCCCTTCTGGCCGGCGAGGACGGCGCGCCACCGCCAATCGAGGACGCACCAGCGCACGCCCCACACCGGGCCGGAATGACTGATTCAATCAGTATACAGACACATACGTGTGTGGGCGACAACAGCATGCAGCCACACACATTAAACACAATGCCATCTATGTATGTATGTATCTCTGCCTGTTGACATACCCACCGCTGGTCGCGGTCTGAATGCAACTGGCCGGGGTCGCACATCTGGACGGCCCACAGCTGGAGGCCTCGGGCGAGCTGCGATTGGCTGAGCAGGACGGGCACCACGGTCCCATTGCCTACGTGGTTGGTGACACATATTCAGATGCACATGGCTCACACACTACACATGCCATCGATCATCCATCGTGTGTCTGTCTGTGTTTGTCACCTTGCCACGTCCTCTGCTCGGCTGGCGAGGTCAGGCCTGATCTGGCCCGACGGGCGGCTCGGCTGAGGCCAGGGTGCTGGCTGCGGCCGTGGAGCGGGGCGCGTGGTCTGGACAGGACGAGAAGGGGCCACTGGACGCGATTGGATGGGACACGAGGCCCCCCTCTCTGACGAAAGGGAGAGCAATGCATCATGTGTGCGTCCTGATGTGTTGCCATCGATGGATGCCCCACACATCACACACACAAAACATAGCCCTCGAAAGCCCCAGCCAAAGCGGGGCGGCCCACGAGGACGGCCCTCCTCGTGGGCCGCACGAGGGTGCTACACCTGAAGAAACAGGGAGCGACACGTACAGGGTGATGATATCTACGTGTACGCGCCAAACACACCTGCTGCGATGAGCATGACGGTGGCCACCAGAAGTAGATGCCATCGCACGAGAGGAGCATAATGGAGTGTGCTCGGATCTTGACAAAACCCTTCCATAATAGAGCAGGGACAGCAGAAGGGGATTCACTGTGTGAGGCCTACTCACTATGCCCCGGGTGAAAGAATGCAGAGGGCCGTCTGCGAGCTCAGGCGATACGACCGGCATAAAGCTCGCATGATACGCGACAGTAATCTGCTGCAGCACGCGACAGTGATGGGTCCGAAGACGAAAGCATACGGCGGCGCATCTGCCGTGGCCAAGGAGGAGTGGGATGCCCTCAGCGCCAAGCTGTGCGGCCGTGTGCTTTGCGAGAAGGATGCAGCATATGAGGAGGTGCGTACGCAAGACCACAGATTCTCATGCATGGTGTCTGCAAGGCACTGGTATCTACAGGCGCGTCTTCAGTGGAATCTTGACCGATTGAAGCGCCCGTCCTACGTCATCCGCTGTGAGAGCGTCAGCGACGTGGAGGTAGTTGCATGGAACGAATGTTGTGTCATCCGGGTGGCGGCTGGCTGCCTGCTTGTGCAGATGGCCGTGAAGTTCTGCCGAGAGCACTCACTTGACGTCACAGTGGCTTGTACGCGAAAACCATCCCGCCCTGCTGTGGCTAGCATGCTGTCTCGTCATGTCGTATGTGTGTGTGTGGTATGTCCCAGCTGGTCGCCATAGCCCGTTCTGCTTCATGGACGAGACGGTGGCCATCGACCTAGAGGGCCTCCATGGCATACACGTGGACACGGAAAGTGAGCTATGAATGAATACATGCACCCATATATGCATGGGTGCTACAGTGGGGGAGGGAAGCAGACACATGCATCATGACAAGACGGATGCCTGATGCATGTCTGTGCCTGCCTGATAAATGTAAACATTCATGTGCCTGTCAGAACGGATTGCTCACGTGCAAGGCGGTGCCCGCTTGAAGCAGCTGGACAGGGAGTGCGCACTTTACGGCCTTCACGTGGTTGCGGGCATCAACCCCAGCACCGGCGTTGCCGGACTGACGCTTGGCGGGGGGTGCGGCTATCTAAGCCCCATGTGGGGCCTGACCATTGACTCGTTCATATCGGCGCAGCTCGTCACTGGTGAGCACGGCATGGGCGGGGGCAGGGAGACAACACACACACATGCTGACTGATTTCCTGTGTGTGGGTGTTTACATACCCTCAGCTGAAGGTGACATAGTGGAGTGTTCAGACGAGCAGCATCCCGACCTCATGTGGGCCCTGAGGGGCTCTGGATGGTGAGTGAGTGATTGAGCTCAGACATGTATTAATTATGTGGGCACTGAAGTGCTCATGTCTCCTCTGTGTGTGTGTGCTGCAGGAACTATGGCATCGTGACGCGCTTTGACTTTTTCCTTCGACCCGTCACAACCGTCTTCACCGGCATGGCGCAGGTATGTGCACACGTGACACGTGGATCAGCCATACGCACCCAGCCAGATGCACGCACTCACTTACGCACGGACATCCACACGCGAATACCTGTGTCCGTGTGGTGTGTTGTTTGTGCATGGGCAGTGGCCACTCACTCACAAGACCAGTTCAATTCTCGCCGAAGTGGTCCGCTTGGGCTACGACGAGTATCCGGAGCTGAGCCTGTCGCTGTCTTTCGCCAACCCAGAGGGCCAGCCTGTGGCCATTATTCAGCCGTGCGGCCTGGACCCTGACAAGGGAGCGAAGGATTGGGAGAGCGTCAAGGCGCGTGTGGGGCTGCCTCCCCCTCTGATGGAGGATGTGGGCCCAAGGCCATATGTGGAGCTCCAAGGCATGATGGAGACACTGCAGCCTCCCAGCCACTGCTACGAGAAGGGGTGGCTCATGAAGGACTTCACACCTGCCGTGGCTGACAAAGTCATCGACGGTCAGCCAGCATACCAGCATATCAGCATAGAAACTTACACATCTGGAGGGAGGGCATGTATCCATGCTGAGTGGATCTTCTTGCTGCCTGTCTGCCTGCGTGTGTGTCTTTGTGCACAGCTTTGACCGAGAGGCCCTTTCCTGGATGCACGCTTGGCCTGGCGCCCTTCGGCAAGGTGGTACGTAGGTGGCGAGCGATCGACCGACCGACAAACACCAACTGCAGAGACAAACGTCATACACGTGTGCATGCGTGTTTTTATGTGTACATGGATGCATGCAGGCGAATACAGTGCCTGACGAGGCAACGGCGTTCTTCAATCGCAGCAGCAGGTAGGTAGGCAGGCAAGTGTGGGTCTGTGGATGGGCGGGTGGTAAACGGGGTGTTACATACATACTGTCAGATTCTGGCTGCTCGTTTTGGCTTTCTTCGAAGAGGGAGCTGACAACCGACAACGGGCAATCGACTGGACGAAACAGGTCCGTCAGTTGTGACAACACAGTAGTAATGTACGCAGTCGACACACGAGTTAATCACCCTGTCTGTCTGTCTGTCTGCCTGTCTGCCTGCCTGCCGGCCGGCCCTTTGTTGCACGCGTGTGCCTGCAGGTGCGCAGTGCCTTTGCCGAGTATAGCACGGGAAGCTATGTGAGCATCGTGGGTGGGATGGAGGATGACCCGATAGAGTCCGTCTACGGAGGCAACCTGCAGCGCCTCAAGGACCTCAAGCGCGCCTGGGACCCTACCAATTTCTTCCACAACAACCGCAATGTCATGCCGTAATCAATCGTGCATGTATGGATGCGGGCAGGGAGATTATGTGTAAGGTCTGCAAATTTCCGTGCATTGACGCGTGCAGCACTGGAGGACACACATACAGGCACATACACACAGACACATATGGGCAGGGGTGTGCTGTGTGTGCAGGGAGGGAGATGTGTGTGTGTGTGTGTGTGTGTCAATATGTGGGTGGTTGTGTTTGTGTCTTGCCTTCTGTTTCTTTTTCTGCATTCATCGACTTGGAGCTGTTTTTTCAGTTATCATCCACGCGCATCTTGCTTGCTGGATGGACGCATGCATCCATGCGTGATCAGTCATGTTTGATGGGGAGAAAGAAGGCAGAGACGCACACATGGGCAGAGAGAGGGGGGGGCCGTATGTATGTACATTTGATGTATGCACTACATGTGTATACACGCGTGTGCATCTCAGTGAGAGTATGTATCGCTGAGAATCGCTGAATCGCTGCAATGTGCAACGACCTTATGCAGTCGTATGCAGAGGCTCATCTATGACTGCCTATATGACTTGTTGAGAGTGGCGTGGGGGGGATGTGTGTGTGTGTCACGACTACACGGCCACTTCGACAATTGTGTTGTTCGTCACGGTGTTGTGTTGTTGTCATCCGATTCACGTATGCATGTGTGCAGTGCTTGCTGACTCAATGCTGGATGTGTGCGTAACCGTCACAATCTCCATGAAGACCTGACCTGGTTGACGTGCGGATTGCCCATACACCTGTGTGTGTGTGTGTGTGTGAATGCTGCACTCATGAAGCATAAAGCATCACAAACACACACCCACGCCCAAGGGGCAGTTGATAATACGCATTCACATGAACAAAGGACATAAATAGAGGCAAGAAAACAGGCAGACACTGTGCTGCACACCGCGCACCGACGCTCACACGCGTGTGTATGTGAAATCACTCATTCACAATGCTAATCCACCGCACTTTTAGCGTGATTCCCCCTCACCCATCGACATACCCTCACCCATAGACCATCGGGTCTCTTCATGGTGGCCTCTCCGTCGTCCGCTTCGCCTTGACGAAGGTTCAAGTCAACCTATTAGCCCACACACTACACCACATATGCCCGCTTGTCTGTATGCTGTGCTGTCTCATCTCTCCTTGTATGCCTCACCGAAGGCCCCAATTTGCTTGGTGTAATCTCGATAATGGGGCGAAACTCCATGGGTTGGTTGATGGCCGGGTGGATGGCGTGCGCAAAGGCGGCCAAGGGCTCATACTGCAGATACCGCACGCATGGCATGCACAACACACACACACCAATACATACACACACGAATGCATACATGCACGTACAGACCTTGAGTGTCTGCAGTATCGAGTCGTATATGTTGCGGTTGTTCTCATCCAGGATGTGCGGCCACTCAAACATCTGTGTGTCTATTTCAGCGAAAGTCAGGCGGGCTGACTCGAGCTTGGAGTGCGTGTATATAATGAATGTCTGTGTGCGCACACCTGCGCTGATGAATGTCTGTGTGCGCAGACCTGCGCATGCATGTCTTGACTTGGAGTGCGTGTAGGAGTGCGTGTATATGAGGAATGTCTCTGTGCGCACCACACCTGTGCATGCACCTTGTAGTGCCTGTATATGATGAATGATGAAGGTCTCTGTACGCGCCACACCTGCGCATGCACCTTGTAGTGCCTGTATATGATGAATGTCTCTGAAAGACCTGCGCACACCTGTGCATGCACGTGTGGACTTGGAGTGCGTGTATATTATAAATGTCTGTGTGCGCACACCTGCGCATGCATGTCTTGACTTGGAGTGCGTGTAGGAGTGCGTGTATATGAGGAATGTCTGTGTGCGCACCACACCTGCGCATGCACCTGTGAGTGCGTGTATATGATGAATGTCTGTGAAACACCTGCGCACACCTGCGCATGTACGTGCGCATGCACTTGTGGACTTGGAGTGCGTGCATATGATCAATGTCTGTGTGCGCACCCCTGCCATGCACGTCTTGACTTGGAGTACGTGTATATGATGAATGTCTGTGAAACACCTGCGCACACCTGCGCATGCACGTCTTGACTTGGAGTCTTGACTTGGAGTGCGTGTATATGATGAATGTCTGTGTGCGCACACCTGCGCATGCAGGTGTGGACTTGGAGTGCGTGTATATGATGAATGCCTGTGTGCGCACACCTGCGCATGCACGTGTGGACTTGGAGTGCGTGTATATTATAAATGTCTGTGTGCGCAGACCTGCGCATGCATGTCTTGACTTGGAGTGCGTGTAGGAGTGCGTGTATCCATTCCGAGCCATGTTGTCAGATTACCTGGCCGGCCGTTGTGTGTACACTGTATGCTACATGCACTGTGGCAACGATGTGTGTGTGGACATGGCCATCTGTGTATGTGGCTCAGTGAACGGACATTCACCTCGCACTCACCAGTGTAGAGTCACGACATCTGACACATGTCGAGGTGGCTCCTCCGATTTCAAGCACGCTCCCATCCTGTGGAGCACTTCGTCCGACAGTGACAGAACGATGAAGGTCATCCCTCGGCGAGCCATCAATTCTCACGTGGCAAATGGCGGGAGGCCGGCATTTCTGAACGTAGCATCTCCGCATCGGCGCCCCTGGCGATGCTCTTCGGACAGTCGGGCTTTCATCTTGAGCATTTGGTGTCACTTTGAATGAAGGATGAGGCGACCACGAGTAGCCAGGAACCAAGGCAAAGGGCTCTTTGTTCTTCTTCATGCGCCGGTTGCCGCATTCATGGAGATCTGCCTTGGCTACTTGCGCCACCTCTACAGCCGGGGTTCCAAGAATACGATGCACAGGTCAGCAGCAGCACCAGGTGCCTCCGAGCGCCGTTTGCAGTGTAGCTGTCTTCCTCTCTTGTGTCTGGAGTAGATCGGCGGCGGGAAGGCGATCCGCATGCGGATTCGAAATGTGAGGGAGCGGGGGGCAACGGCCGGGAGAGACCAGTAGCGCCTCCCCCGCCCGTTACCATCCAGTTGCTCGTCCGGCGCACCTCATCCAGTCGGCAGCTCTCCCTTCTCCCTCTCTATTCTGACTTTTGTTATAATATATATTCCAGGAGGTGAGTAAGCGAGCTGCGTGACCTGGGACATTCGTTCGGTACATCAGTTCGGCTTGTCTGTCCCTTCAGAAGACGAGCAGGACGAGACACCGACGACACCTGTCACTCCCAACGTCAAAGCAGTCCAGTGTCATGGATATTACCTTCTACAATTACTAGTCCCAACGTCGTGGGTGCAGAGACACACACTGGGTGGGTGGGTGGACACACATAGAGAGAGAGAGAGAGACATGCACGCACATATACGTGAATGCATGTGTTTCTCTCTCTCTCACAATGCATGCAGAAGAGGAAGTAGTACCCGTGCGGGACCTGGGTGGCTTCAGTTCCGAAGCGAAGTGCGAGTGTGCCGAAGCCAAGTGCACGGAAGAGGATTTCGAAAGCTGCCGCGAGACCGCCGCAACCACCGCCCACGAGTGCATGGAGGCCCACTGGGAGGACATTACTGCGGACCTGGCGCCCGAGGTCTGCAACCGCTGGCATTATGATAACAGATGGGTAGACAACTACGCCATCACGAACCTTGACAAGCTCCTGAGGGATGCAGTCTGTGCCATGATTGACACGGAGGTGGCAACGCTAAACCGGGCAATGGTGTATGCCGTCACGTATGGCGACCCTGGCTGCGAGAAGAGAAACCTGCTGGGCGACCTGAAGCTCCCGGTGGAATGCACCTGACTAACATGCATAGTGGTTGATTGTCACTCGGTCGGCCAGTCGGTTGTCATTTCCTTTTTTCTGCAATTCATTGTCTGAATTCATGTGTGATTTGCTGCATGAAGGGGGGTTGAGAAATCACGCCCTTGCCTCTCTCTCTCTCTCTCTGTATGCGTGTATATGTGTGGTGTTGCTATTTGCGTGATTATATCGGATGCATGCAATTCATGCTGTGAGAGTCATAGCAACACATTCGTTCGCTCATTCATTCGCCATCCATCCATCCATCCACATGTGCATTCACCACATCATGGATGCGCCAGATGTCGGCCGACCGGACAGACAGACGCTCGACTCGTACACGCTTGTGCTTGCTGTCCTTGTGTTTGTCTGCACCATGCATGCATATATACATATATCCATCCATACAGCCAGCCACTAGCTCATTCTCACTTGGACGCATGTCGTTTGCATGTCTCAGCTTGGCATTTTTCGTTATGTCTCCAGCCTTGCATACCTCAAGTGGGTGAGTGCAGTGAGGAACACACGGAAAGGAAGGATGCATGGTATTTTTGAGTAGGGGAGGGCATGCTCAGAGCTCTGATGGTGTGTTGAGACACGACAGATGTAAGGTGCCTTGACTGAACGACATATGCATCACGGTCGCATGCCTGTTGTCCGTCTGAACGGATAAATATGCACGGATTTGCACATGAACATGCCGATATGCATCAGTATATATAAATGCATCTGCACAGACATGCACCGCCATGCACATGTAGACTTGGAGTGCGTTTATATGACGAATGGTGTGTCTGCACCCCTACGCATGCACGTGTCGACTTGGTGTGTGTGTGCGCACCCCTGCGCATGCACGTTTGGACTCAGTGTGTGTGTATATAATGAACGTCTATATGCGAACCCCTGCCATACACTTGTTGACTGTGTGTGTGCGCATATAATGAACGTGTGTGTGCGCACCCCTGCGCATGCACGTGTCGACTTGGTCTGTTTGTATATTATGGTGTGTTTGTATATAATGAACGTGTGTGTGCGCACCCCTGCGCATGCAGGTTTGGACTCAGTGTGTGTGTATATAATGAATGTCTGTGTGCGCACCCTTGCGCATAATGAAGGGCTTTGTCCGCACACTTGCACATCCTTGTACTGGCTGGTGTGTGCGATGAACGCATTTTCTATCTACTCGCCTGTGCACGCTTGTAGTTGCTGTGTACAATGAATGTCTCTATGAGCACGCCTGCGCAAGCCTATAGTTGGTTGGCGTGTGCAATGAAAACCCTCTCTCAGATGGTGGAAGAAGGCAACTGCGAAGCGCTGAGTCTTCGAAGAAATATCCGTCATGCACATCTATGCATGCAGAACCAAATAGCGATGGCCAAGGGTGAGAGACAGACTTAACCGAAGACCTCGATATAGACGCTGCCGAATACAGAAAAGGCCTCAAGCGAGACGAAAGCATAAGCTCAAAGGAGCCAAACTCCCAGGGCGGCAAGTCCACAACCTTTTTGGTACAGAGGGACGAACGATAAGCGGAGCACGATACAGCTACATTTTTTTCTCAAGATCTAGAGCCGCAGCGATGGGAGGTGGCAAGGCATGAAGTCAGCCCGAATTCGAAGGTGTAGGCCCAGGGCCCAATGGCATAGCGGCGTAAGTTCGAAAGCAATGGCACAGCGGCCTAAGTTCGAAGGCTGCAAACCCAGAACCCAATGGCACAGAGGGATGAATGCTCGAGAGTGTAATACGACTCTACCTTCTCTCAGGGGAGCGGGGAAGGGGAACGGGGGGAATAGTGGAGAAGAGGCGTAATTAATGAATGAACGAGGTCCCGGGATGACCCTATAGCCCTGTGGCGTAGTATCCATGGTCATACAATTTACAGATAGAGATATACCATATTCATCATCCCTTGCTTAATACTCCAGCGCACATGTTGTCCTTACTCAATGCAAACACTTCCATAGGACTGCACCGGGACCATTTCTCGGATTTGCTGAGCCCGCAATTGTATGGGAAGCGAGGATTCGGGTCGTCTGGAGGTCGAATTTACCATCAATGAAAGACTCAAACCTAGGGCATCACGCGAAAGCGCCGTGAGCGCTCAGACGCAGATAGTGCCGTTAAGGGAGAACGAACAAAGGAATGCAGATCCATTTTGCCGTCAGTAAGAATTCGAAACCAGAGCGGGGGAATTATGTCGATGACCGTTCTAGTCAGCACGATGCTGCGCCTCAAGTCAGGGACCCCGGTAGTTTGTGACCGCCTCCTCGCTTACCAGATGAGCTGCAGTAGCAGTTTCACGCAATGCCCTGGGCGGCCCGACGGCCTGGTCCCATGTTTGTCCAGCACGCAACAGGCAACATGGAACATGCAACACGCAACATGCAAGGGGGCAGAAGACAGATCTGCAAAAGCGCTGCGGGAGACGGCAACATATAGGTGCCGCTTTGCGATCGACTGTGCTCATATGGCTCTCCTAGCTCTTAGACGCCTGAAGAGACATTATGGCGAGGTTCTTGCGCTTTTCCCCTACCAGTATTCGAATCTTGGTTCCTGCGGCTGCAACAAAGGCACAGAGTCTGCTACCTGGTATCGGATGGCGAAGAAGCGACGATGCCACGCCCTGGCTGTGTCAACCAATGGCGTTCGTCTCCATACCCCGCGAACAGCTCGCCAGGTGCATGAGGCGGGCCTCTAATGAGTCGGCGGGCGAAGAAGAGGAAACAGAGCGACTCCGATCGCAAGAATGGAGTCAGATGATTTATGAGAAGAAGGGAGAGAAGAGGAGGGATGAGCATACCTTTCGAGCTGTCAAAGAGCCTCGTGCGCCACGAGAGCGCGTCATCAAAAAGACTACCCAAGCGACGAACCCGAACGACTACACTCTTGACCGTGCCAAGGGGACAGTGATCAGCAGCCTCAAGCGGAAGATATTTGTGGATGCCTTGGAGGAATCAAGTCGCCGTAAGTACAACGCCCTGAAGCAGCTAGATCCGACGCATGAGTTCGTGCAACGTACCGATGAATTCATGGAGAACAAGTATCGGACTGCGCAGCGCAGCAAGAATAGCGAAATCACTGACCGCACGAAGAAGGCTCATGAAGACGCCCAGGCAGTCGCATGCGACAATGCCGGGGGTGCAAGGCAAGACGATCACCAGTACGTTACTGCATGGAAGACTGCAACTGAGCTACTTGACGACGTCGGGGCATCCAAGCTCCTCAAAGAATACCCAGCATATTACGAACGAGCTGTCAAGGATCTCAGGGAGCAACAGCTTCAGGTCATTGACTCGAACATCCCCGAGGCTGACCGAGGTATTATATCTCTTTTACCACTACGCGCATTTGACTCATTCCGAGGCATTAAGAGCGTTCTTCTGCCTGGCAACTTGAGCAGCTGGGTTATCCATGAGAAATGTCTTGAGTATCTGAGACGGGACCACAAGGAGCGATGGGGTCAGCCGACGACGTCGTACACGTTCTATGCGTTTGAGGTGATCGAGGAGGGGACGGATCCAAGAGCTCAACATGGTGCGTTCGTATACAAGCCCAGAGATCGAACCATTATGTCTAATCAACGTCGCTCCACCAGGAGCAGTCGCCAATGTGGTCTTTGATACTATCGAACGATCGGGTGGCCACCGAAACGACGATATGTGGATACCGGATGACAAACGTTTTGACGCGTTTCGGGAAGCTTTCTGTAAGGACGATCCTCTTCATTCGGAGGTCACATTTATGGTGCCAAAGGACTACGCGGGCACGATAGCGCCAGGGACTGAGCTTCTGACGGATACGTACAAGCTGAATAAACTCTGGAGCATGCAAATCGCTCCGAACTTTGACTGATAGTAGTGGTTTTTACAGAACACTACTCTCGGAGGGCTTAGTGAGTGAACGAACATGGATGTGTTTTATGTCGGTGAACTTGTTACTCGACTCATCGTATAAGTATGATATTTCAACGGGAGGCCTTTATCTTCTTGAAGCGCATCAGACATCCATTAGTGTCGCCATCAACTCAAGTCAACTTGATGGCTCCCTCGCTTCCACATATTGCATTTCACGCAAAAGTGATGCAACGCTGAGCAATTCATAGCGAGACTCTAAGAATTCCTGCATACTACCAGGCCATTTCATGCAATAACTGACAGACACTCGACCTCCATGAGATCTTTGGGTAAACGAGGGGCAACGAGTGATCGTCTTGAGTTTCATACAAGGGCATGCCGCAGCAGATGCATAATCACAGGCAGCGCGTAACAGGGAAGCAACCATGCAAAGCCGGCACACACAAAAGCACGGTCCATGCAACTGCATGCTCAACGGCATAGAGTGCCAGACATATTCACGCACGGAAGAGGGGCCTCGTGTGAAGCCTGTACGGGCCTCGGTTGATGAAGTCCTCCGCAAAGGCACTGGCCCTAGCAGGTCCCCTCGCGGCTACGGCTCTCTGAAAGCGATTGGCCACTTGGAGTGCATTGTACTTCCTCAGCTCCATGGACAGGAGCTGGCTCCAATGATTGATTACGCTCTCTCGGGAAGATACATCTTCGGATGCTGGGATGGCCGAAGGGCGGGTCTCCTCTTGGCGAGCGTCTTGAGGAAGGCAAGCATCGCGGGCGCCCAGCTGCTGAATGTCTCTGCGGCAAAGGGGACAGAACGGAAGCCTCTGGCTTGGAGAGTGGGGCCGTACTTGTCGTCTTGGCTTTCTCGGCAAAGACATTCCAACCCGAAAGCTGAGCACTGCGCCGGCTCACGTCTCTGTGAGCGCAGAAGGGAGAGGTGTCGGGTCGGCAGTGGTGGGTGATGGTGACATCCAGAAGGGTTCCCTGGCCTTCGGTTACACAGTAGATGTCCATATGCTAGCTGTTGGGTTCGCTGTCTGGCGGTGTGACGCAGAGGTTCTACAGGTGGACATCCATGTGTGCAGCCAGGATGTGGCAGAAAAGGTTGCGGATGCTGTTGTGTCTCACTTCGCTGGCCGCTCCTGTGGCCTAGGAAGTAGTGGTCGCCAAATGGGTCGACCTCCCCTCACAGATGCATTGCACGTGGCTGCGTGTGGGTAAGTGACACTAAGGCATGACTGATGTCTTCACTCTCTTACCTGGATTAACAATGTATTCGGAGCTCACAGATTATCACCCCCTTTGCGACAACTAGACGCTACAACATCGGCAGATTCTCCTTTTGCGTCCTCCTGCTAGATGAACTGCTCCGCAAGCATCCTTACCGATGGACCTACAACATGAATGAGACTGTCGTTCGTCATGGGAAGCGTCTCTATCGCTTGCTTACGGCGCATTCACCATATCCAACGCATTGTCGGGTCGGCAGTGGTGGGTGATGGTGACATCCAGAAGGGTTCCCTGGCCTTCGGTTACACAATAGATGTCCATACGCTGGCTGTTGGGTTCGCTGTCTGGCGAAGTTACGCAGAGGTTCTGCAGGTAGACATCCATGTGTGCAGCCAGGATGTGGCAGAAAAGGTTGCGGATGCTGTTGTGTCTCACTTCGCTGGCCGCTCCTGTGGCCTAGGAAGTAGTGGTCGCCAAATGGGTCGACCTCCCCTCACAGATGCATTGCACGTGGCTGCGTGTGGGTAAGTGACACTAAGGCATGACTGATGTCTTCACTCTCTTACCTGGATTAACAATGTATTCGGAGCTCACAGATTATCACCCCCTTTGCGACAACTAGACGCTACAACATCGGCAGATTCTCCTTTTGCGTCCTCCTGCTAGATGAACTGCTCCGCAAGCATCCTTACCGATGGACCTACAACATGAATGAGACTGTCGTTCGTCATGGGAAGCGTCTCTATCGCTTGCTTACGGCGCATTCACCATATCCAACGCATTGAATTGACCAGATTGAGGGAGATATCGTCAAAAACGAGGGAGATAATGCATTCTCAGGTCGGTCAGAACGGTTTTCGCTAGCAGTCATTCTCACTGATGACATCAGGGATGAAAAATGTGTCTTTCCACTCGCCGGCACACAACTACAGGGCGTGGTGGGCAAGTCGATGGAATGGGCAGGAGAGGGCACGATTTGCTGAGGGTGCTTTGCTAGAGCGGAAGCCTTTCCATCCCCGACGAGTGACAGGATAGGATTGTGTGTTGCACTGCTAGTGATTGTCTTTCGAGCTTCTGTCAATAGCTTCAATCTGTTCCACTGTATGGACACATGGACAATCTTTGACTTAATCACCCACCATAGTTGGATGACCTATATAATGAATGTCTTCATGCGCAGGTCTGCGCATATCTGTAGTTGGAACCTCTCTGCACACGTCTGCACACACCTGTGTGTGTAGTTGAGGGGTCGGATGGCATGTGTGTATGTACCAAATAAATATCCCCCTGACTATCGACGTGCATACGCAGGTAAGCGCACAGAGACGTCATAACACACACCCCACCCAACTATCGTCCAGCTGCCAGCTTTTTGTGCTCTTCAGGGCAGCTTGCTAGCTCATCTGCGTCTGAGTCTTAGATTGATCGTAAATTCGGCCTCCAAACGGCCAAAGTTCTTGCTTTCCATGCAATTGCGGGCTCAGCAAATTCAATAAATGGTCCAATGCAGACCTGTGAAAGCGTTTGCGTTGAGAAATGACAACGTGTGCGTTGTTGTCTTGGGCAAAGGATGAGGAATAAGGCCTACTTCTTCACATACATGAATATATCTGATTATGAATACTACGCCACAGGGCTGTGTGGTCATCACAGAATCATGCTCATTCACTTATTCCGCCCCTTTCCTTAAATTTCGGAAAGCATAATGGAGTTGTGTCGTGCTGCCTCTACCATTCCGTGCCATTGCGTTGTGGCCTTGCAGTCTTCGAAGTTGGGCTGACTTTGTGCCATGCCGCCTCCCGTCGCTGCACCTCTAGATCTCGAGAAGGGCAGTAGAGCTGTGTCGGACTGCCCCCGTCATTCGTCCTTCTACGCCAAAACGTTATAGATCCTGAGAGTTCGGCTGCTTTTCGCTTATCGCTTTCGTCTGGCCAAAGATCTTGTTTGAGTTCGTTCGGCGGCGTCTGTATTGGTGCTTTCAGTCTAGCTTTGAGTGTGTCTCTCAGCACTTGCCATCGCCATTTGGTTCTGCACGGACGGATGTGTGTGTTATGGATGCTTCTTCGAGGATGAGTACTTTGCAACTCGCCTTCTTCCTAGCCAGGAGCCTGAATCGCGCGGAGCTGACGCCCGAACAGCAGCTATCTCAGACAATTGACACGTATGAAAAGTTCAAGGGTGTCCAAATCCGCACGTACGAGGTGAGTACGACGGCAACAGGCAGCGGTACCTCAGAAGGAGGGAAGGGATCATGTGTTCTCTGGTGTTATGTTCAGCGAAAGGACGACGAGGAGATTCACACCGGTAAATCGCAGAGACTTGCACTTGGGAAGACAAGGGGG
>CDMY01000706.1:0-28570 GCA_001179505.1 Vitrella brassicaformis | reverse complement strand
GGCCGCCCCGCTCCGCAGCAGCACACCGATGGTGGCCTTCTGCTGGCGGATGTGTCTCGAGCCCCCCTCTGTCTGTTGCCGCTCCTGTTGCTGTCGCGCAAAAAAGTCGAAACGATCGGCAGCCATAGCGAGGGGTGTCCGATGAGGCTGGGGGGGCCTTCCTCTGTTGATGTCCTCAGCTGGGAGCCGGCGGCACAGCCACTCGGCCACATAGGGGGAGCCACGCCATGCTGCGATGTGCAGTGGCGTCCAGCCGGTGTCTGTTGCCGTCATGTCGGCTCCGTGGCTGGTGATGAGGGTGAGGTACTGGTCGATGAAGGACTGGGAGAAGATGGAGGGGGCCTCGGCGGCCAAATGCACCAGATTGAATCCATGAGCGGTCCGCTGGGCTGCGAGTGTGTTGTCGTGTTGGACAAGTCGGCGGTACACCGACATGAGGGCGGCCTCGTACTCACGAGTGGCGGGAGGGGCAGCATCGTGGATGTATGGAAGCCGCATCACCGTGAATCCCCGCACGTCGACCTGACGCGCCAGGAGGGCATCCACTGCCGTCAGATTGCCTGCCGCAATTGCCACCTTGATGGGACTCTCAGACCCGCCGCCCCTATTGACGTCCGCCCCGCCGTCGATGAGTGCATTGATGATGTCCTGCTGCAGCTCACGGGAGGACCACTGTGGCAGGGAGACGCGCACATCGTAGCCATCCTCGCCGTCCGCATAGAGGAGCGGGTAGTTTGTTGGACTGTCGATGGCGAAAGACGGGCAGTTGTATCGCCAGTACGGGGTGACTGTGGGGCCGCGGACACGAAGGTTGCCGATGGCTCTCGGGTCGGCTCCTTGACGGATCAGCTGTGTGACGGATCCTGCCTCGGTGAAGGTTCGGCGAATGCAGCCCTGCAGCAGCTGCTGACTGACAGCACTCACGCTCCTACCAGGGACGATGTCGACGTCATCCAGCCCCTTGCAGCCGTGTGGCAGCGTAGCATGAGGAGGTGCTTGCGATGCGGCAGAGGATGGTTGGGCCATCCCAATGAGTCACACCACTGCATACACACAGACACGCACAGTCACTTGCGAATCCCTCCTCCATCCAACATTGCCGGCGCACCTGGTCAGTCAGTCAGTCAGTCAGTCGGCGGCCGTCACAGCGACCCCACCAACGACATCTGCAGTGAGAACACACAGAGATGCCACCCCGGCCAGTGGTGCTTTGCTGGTTTGTTGATTCCTTCGTTCATTCCTCATACCGTCAGCAGGAGCATCAGCAGGCCCCAGACTCCAAGAACAAAGGCTACTTCTCCGTTTGCTTCTTCACCGAGGGCTCGACAGCTGACAACACACACGGCAGGCAAAGAGGCCACGCATGTTCGGTCTTTTCGTTTGTTTCCTTCCTTACTGTGTCTGCTGACCTGGAACAACCTGCGAAAGAGCCGTTTCGCTCCACTTTTTTCCCTCCCGATCGGCACCATTTGCGAGCTTGGCGCCAAAATGAGTGACAACAGAGTTGTGTTGGAGTTGTCAGTGTCCGCGTCTAAGGAGAGGGACGTGCTGTCATCAAGATCAAGCCTCACGAGCGCGGCCGCCCGGCCCGGCTTGTCGCTGAGGCGGAGATGACCCATCTGCTGGTACATCCGTAGCAACTCATGGAGGTAGGTGCCAACCACGACAGAACAAGAGAGAGAGGAGCAGCTGACTCAGATCTTCTGTTGGTTTGCAGGTGTGTGGCGGAGCTGACGAGAATGCCGGCAAGCGGCCTCGTGTGGACCTTGACGACTCATCGCCCGCTGCTGGATCTGGAGGTGAGAAGAAGGATCCATGAAGGGAACAGACCGACTCACTCTTTGATGGCCTGCTGCCTTTGTTGTGTGATGCTCTCTCGTCATGCAGGTGGAGGATGTAGCACTGGTGTAGCTGTAGATGGCGGCCAGCCGTCGGACCAAGAGGTGCATCCCGTCATAGACTGGGTCAGCAGCACAGCCACCTGCCTGGACGACACACGCAGACACACTTGATGGCTCTGTGTGTGCCCGTGTGTGTGTTCATTCTCTCAGGCTGACAAGGCGAATGTTTGTCGGCTGGTGCCCTTGTTGAAGAAGATCAAATCGCTCGAGGCGCAGACGGCGACCGTGCTGTCAGAGATGCGACCGTACGTCACGCCCACACTGGCCGACAAGGTACACACACACACACACAGACGCCCTTCTCCTTCTGTCTGTGAGTGTGTGTGTGTGTTGGCAGGTGCCGGCCCTGTCAAACAAGCTGCTGACGGTGGAGCAGTCGGTGGCGTCGCGACACGACGCGCTGCGGGGTCTCATCAAGACACTCGACAGCGTCAAAGTCGCCAAGCCGCCACTCCCTCAGCCCATCGCCAACAGACCCCTCCCACCAGACACCATAATAACCCAGGCAAGCCACACCAAATCAGCCCAAACATCCACACAACATGACATGTGCGCCCCTGTGTGTGTGATCAGCTCGGTCGTCCATGTCTGGACGGCCTGCCGCCCGACGTGGCGCACATCGTGTTGGCCTTCCTGCCCACCAAAGACGCCGCGCCCCTCTCCCGCGTCAACCAGGCCATGAAGCAGCTCGTCACCGACGACACCAGGGGCGTGTACCGCCACTTGGTCATTGGTGTGGACGAGCGACAGTGGTGGGATGCGGGCATTCGGAGGAACGCCAGACGGACGTTCGAGGACATCGGCGTCCATGGCGACGGCAGTAGCCGGGGGAGCTCTGGAGGGGAGGGGAAGGGGGTGGCGGCGGCGCGGCCCTCAGGCGGCATTCGGAGGACCGCCTGGCAAACGGGCGAGAGCCTGAGCGTCGATGGCGACGGCAGCAGTGAGGAGGAGGATGATGATGATGATGATGAAGCAGAAGAAGAAGACGACGACGACGACCAGGGAGAGGAGGATGAAGAAAGGGAGGGAGGGGAGGGAGACGATGAGGAGGGGGGAGGGGACGACTCGGCCGGGGAGGGGGCGGCGGGCGGGGCGGACCTCAGACAGCAGAGCAAGCGGCTGAGAGAGCAAGACACCCTCAAAACACTGAAGCAGAAACTGGTGCGCCACCACACCGCACCAACCAAGTCGAGACCATAGCTGACTCCTGTCTGTCTGGTGGCAGGGTCGGCTGCGGACGGTGCACATCAGCAGTCACTGGAAGGGCCTCGACTTCCCTCTCGAGTGCATCGAGGCCTCCCGCGACACAGTGAGGAGCATGAAGCTCGACTACACCCCGGGCTTCGAGAATTACCACTACAGCGTCTCGACATCGCCGCCCACTGTGACCTTCTCACAGCTGGAGGAGCTCTACGTCGAAGACTGGCCAGATCACCGTGGGTAAGCATGACTGTTCTTCATGGTCACACCGCAGCTGTGTCTTGATCATCCCCTCTGTGTGTGTGTGTGTGTGTGTTTAGGTTTCGAGGGTGGCGATTCCCATCTCTTCTTCGCCTGCGTGCGGGGAACCGAAGCTACGGTGGTCATGGTGTCAGTGACATCGTGGAGCATGCCCCCAAGCTCAAGTCACTGTGTAAGCAATCATACCTCTCACATGCACCTGCTGCATCGATGGATGAGTTCTCTGTCCCTCTCCCTTGTCTGCAGCGATCGAGGAGCTGTTTGCTGACGATGAGGATGACGATGACTTCGCCTCCCTCATTCAGGGATGCCCGCACCTCACCGACATCGAGTGGGTTAAGATGGACGGCCTCTACGACTTCACGTCGACACTGGGCAAGCTGAAGCGTGCTCTCGACCCCATCTGGACCAAGGATAGCCTGAAAGGTGCGCCAGCCACCGAGCGAGAACAGACAGAGGAACCACCGACAGGCTGGCCGCATTGTTTTTGTGGCTGTGTGCAGATGTTGAGAAGAGGATCGGCCTGGAGTTCGGTGACAAGATCTCCGTTCCCTTCACCCATGAGCTGCTCCATCCCACAGACCCTGATGCTATAAGCCTCCCTGCCTTCCTCGACTGGGCAGGTAAGTTAGTAGGACGAACCGACAAATGGACAGACGGGAGGATTGCAATGCTACGCATCTCTGTTGTGTGTGGGTCTGTCTGTCTGCAGCGTTGGCCAACTGCACGGTTGACTGGAGGGTCGATGAGGTGGCTATCGACTGCTCCAGGGACCTCGTCACTTCTCCTCCTGCACCCACTGGCCCCATCGCCAAAATGATCAAAGACATCAGCAGCACAGCGAAAGAGGTGAGCAACGCAGCACCGAGACAAGAGGCCGTACAGAGACGCACATACACCCCTGCTCATTGTCTGCATGCTTTGGTGCAGGTGACTCTGCGGTGTGGCGGGAGGCCTCTGGACCAGTCATGGGCCGGCCTGCTGGTCTTCACCAAGGCCAACAAGGTATCGGTGGAGGGGCTGACGTCATCCCGGGCCTTGTCGAGTGTGCCGCAGTGGATGGCCGCGAGGAGCGACACCACCAGTGGCAATCGCCACCTGCCCAACATCACCAGCCTCGTTCTCGATCTGGGTGTGTGTGACGGCGTGCCTGCGGGGCTCGATGGCCCGGGCACATTGCTGGGCACCTTAGACAGGCTCACGACAGTCAGTTTGACACGTTTGCCGAGCCTGGGCGTGGCAGCGTTTTGCCTATCGCAGCTGCCCCCTGACGTCAAGCTAGAGAGCGTCGAGGTGAGGGCATCGGTGTGTGGTTCAGAGGTGCCCGCCATCTCTGACTGCGCCCGATACCCTCACATCGCCTCCATGACTGTCGAAGTGATTGTTAGCGAAACGATAGATGAGGTTGCGTCTGGCGTTGCGTTGATCGCTGCCGTGCGGCCTGCAGCCGCTCGGCTGGTAGCGTTTGTCGACCTGAGTGCTCTGCACAATTTGGAAAAGGGCGATGGCAGAGAGGCCGCATTCCATTCAGTAGTCGAGCAGTGCATCCATCAGGCAGAGAAAGCCCACTATGGCCTGATCGCTGACGACAGCGAGTCGGGTGGCGGCTTCGACGTAGAGTGGTCAGATGTAGAGCTGCAGCTGGTGAGGCTGCCAACGCATTCATGACATGTCTATGCGTGGCGTGTGGGGGCTGGATGATGCTCTGCCTCTCAATGTGTGTGGTTGACGTGTTGATGCATTCGATCATACGTACGTGGCTGCAGTGACACTGTTCGTGCTTGTAGCTATCAACCATTCTCTGGATGTCTGAGCAATGAGCATCCATATTGAAAGAAAGAAGCCAATCCATTCATCCCTCCCGTCCATTCCCACTCTGCCGACACACCCACACCCACGTCCTGTGGTGTGTGTGTATGTGATGTGTGTGTGTCCGCTGTGGAGGCCATCAATCAATCTCTCTCTTACAGCGGTTGAATGCATCGTGTGAAGGCATGAATGCACTGACAGTCTGTGTCTGTCGCTTTGATCAGTCCTTCGATTGCCAGCAAATCTCAAGACTGATCAGCGAACGTCACGAGGCGTCTGCACACACAAATGTTACACAGACACACATCAAAGGGAGGGAGACACGTCCATTAATTACATGGCTGCTTACATCCTGGTGGGATGATCTCCCCGGTCGCTTCGGATCGGCCCCCTCAGCGCACAGGGCGGCCTCTCCGACCGATTCACACCTCGCTCCATCTTCTCTGCGCACATCCCAACAACAACACACACACACGCGTCACGTGGCTGTCGGTCACTGGATCTCTCACCTTTGAGCTTGAGTGCCGTGACAGCTCCTGGGTGATAGTGGTGGTGCAGCCGTCCGCTGCAGAACTGCACTTGGCCGAATGTGGTCGTCTCTTCGCTGGGCCGGAGGGTGAAGAACCGACAGTCTTCCAACTCGTCACTGGACATCACACACCACACAGACAGGGGGAGAGCCCAACTCTATTGCTGCGCTGCCCTACCCACCAGTGGTATGCGGCTGTGGTGGCGTTGATGTTGTCGTGTTGCTCGAGCGTCTCGCTGCACGCACTCAGCATGTTCGAGTAGACGTCGTAGTTGGCAACCGACAGCGGCTTGACATAAGTCGTGGGAAACCTTCAATGAGGAGACAGCGAGAGAGAGACACGTGCAGTGTGTGTGTCTGTGTGTCGGAAGGTCGTACGGCGATGTTTGTGTGGTCAGGGTGTGCAGTGTGCGCATCCACGTGTCATCGAGACACACACGTGCAGTCGGCCAGCTGAATGCCGTGCACTCAGTGGCCTTGTCGCACCACTCGCGCATCTCATCGACGCCACTGATGCCCTGACGACACACACAGACAGACAGACAGACAGACAGACAATGGAGTGACTGATTGATTGATGTGGTGGAGAGGCTCACTGACTGACTTACCATTTCTGCCGGCAGGAGAGTGATTGACCGGCGGCAGTCGACTGTGTGGTTGGCTATGTGCAGGTACTCGGTGGTCGGCCACACAGACACCTCACCTGTGTCATCGTCATGATTCGCAGCCAGGAGACACAGACGAGAGTGGGGCCCTTCCCTCTCTCTCCATCACTCAGTTACCTACCTCTGTGTTTGCGGCCGACGTGGAGTGCATTGCAGCGGGCCAGCCACCACACCGACAGAGACAGCACAAAGAGGAGCTTGATAGCCATCTTAGCTGCACTGATCATCGCGCGATGAAAAATTGATGAAGTCGGGTCACTCACACACATGTATATATATGTGCGTATGGAGTCGATGATAAAAAAAGAGGACTACACATGAAGCGTGTCATCGATCAATGGACAGAAAAAGCCAGCCGCCTACAGCTCGTCCCCCGCGACAGTCGTCTACTCTCTCGTCAGTCGTCTATCTACGGCTTGAGGGCGTGGATGTAGCAGCTCGAGGCGAACTGGTTCAGGTCGCTCGTCATGAAAGCAGACCCGGCCTCACTATCGCTTTGCTCAGCACCGCAGCAGCTCACTCTCGTTGCTTCTGACCGGCTGGTCGAGCAGCAGCTGCCCTCCTGCTGCTGCTGCTGCTGCTTCGGCAGGACGTCGAGCTTCTTCCACACATTCAGGTCAGCGTTCTTGTCCACCAATCTGACCTCGCCGAAGCCCACTTGACGCAAAAGCGACTCGTACTCCTCTGCTTGCAGGGCGCCACCCACACAGCACACACGCGTGCGGATGTCCTGCAGACATGACACATACACATGCACACCATTTCGTGTGTGTGTGTGCGTGTGTGCGTCGGCGCTCACTGACCGCAGCGAGGCCAGGAGGGACCTTTTGCCTGAGGACGATGTCAGATATCACCACACGACCACCTGCATGCCGTGCGCACACAAAGACAAACAGACAGACAGACAGACAGCATACACGTGCGTGTGTGGCCTGAGTGCTCCCTGCCCCACCAGCCAGCCACCGACCGACCTGATTTGAGCACCCTGAAGAGCTCGCTGAATGCCTTTGTCTTGTCAGGCACCAGATTGAGCACACAGTTGGAGATGACGCAGTCCACGGATCGGTCAGCGATCGGCAGCCTCTCCAGCTCGGCGTGGTGGAAGTCGACATTGGCAATGCCCCTTTTCTTGGCGTTGGCCCTCGCCCGCTCGACCATGTCAGCGCTGTAGTCAACGCCGATCAGCCGGCCGCTGGGGCCCACCTGAAATAGTCACATTATTGCAGTCACATCAGGACAATCACACCCGTTGCACCCAAAGTTCGTTTTCATTTGCCCGGCTGACCCTCTTGGCGGCCAGAAAGAGGTCGAATCCAGCTCCAGCGCCGAGGTCCAACACCACCTCGCCCTCTCTCAGGTCAGCCTGAATACACACAGCCAGAACACACACATCCCTTGATGCATCCATCCATCAATCCGCCCGCAGGACAGAGTGAGTAGGTCTTTCGTTGACTGCCTGCCGACTCACCCACCCTGCTGACGGGGTTGCCGCACGAGAGGCCCATCGAGGCACCCGCACCCAGCTCGTGGACGTCCTGCTTGGAATAGCCGAAGCTCTGCGCTAGCTGGTCGGCCTGTTCTTGCTTGGCAGGGTTGAACTCGCGACACACTTTGCTGTAGCAGTCACGCACCGTCTCCTTGATCGCCAGCTCGTCCGGCGACGGCTGTGTGCTCTTCAGCGTCGAGTCCGCTCCCCTGCACGAGGGGTATTCCAACACACACACACACACACACACACAATTTTTGGGTCCGCTGTTCCATCACTCGAGTGCATACCCCTTCACATGCTTCCTCAGACGCTCCATCTGCTCGCTGCTGAAGCCATAGTCGAAGCGGAACTCACCAACCAGCAAAGCGGGGATCTCCTCACAAGACAGACTGCGGTGGCCGAAATCGACGGAGGCCTTGCCATCCATCACCGGAGGGACGTCCACGTCCACAGGGGGCCAGCCGCCGCCGGTCTCGTGTGCCGTCCATGCGAAATGGGTGTGCTTGTACTTGCCCTTGGTGATGACCTTGGCGCCATACGCTGTGTGAAGGACGGCCAGCGGCACCTGGGAGAAGAGCGGATGGACGTTGGCCACATGGAAGTTGGCAAAACTTCAGACGTGGACAGACAGAGAGAGAGGAAGAAATGCGCATTGGCCGAGTGGGGTGCATTCTTCCCCGTCAGCGCTCACACGGTGTCCTGGGGAATGTAGGTGTTCTGCTTGAGGTCAACAGTGTACCTGACAGGAACATAGCCCAGCCAGACAGACAGGCGTGACTGAATGACCCCATCAACCTATTTCTCGTCATCTTCGTGGCTCGTCCGTCACTCACCAGGGTGTCCATGTGTTGTCCTCCGACATCCACTCGAGAAGATACAGCCCCTCGGCAATGCACGACAGCCGGTGGCCGGGGATCACCGTCGGTGTGCCCTCTGTGGGGAGGTGGATTGGTGATCGGATGCACTTGGTCCCGTTGCCCACATCTGTGATGTACTCGCTCTCCCCCAAGGTCACGAGAATCACCAGGTGGTCCAATTGTGCAATCGCTGGGTAGGGCGTGTCCTCACCACTGATGCGCGCTGCACATGCAGACACACATCGACACACACAGGCGCAAGCAGAGGATGGGTGCCTTGAGGTGGATGTGTGTGCCTGCGCATGGGCTGACCCAAGAGTGGCTTGACGCGAAAGCCCAATGCGTCCAGGAGGCGACAATATCCGCCATTCAGCTCGTAACAATATCCGCCACGATTGTGCGTCACGATTTTGTTGAACGTCGCGAAAGGCTCCAGCTGTGGCACTTTGTGATTGTCTTCGCTGAGAATGATATGCAGGTTCTCGAAGGGCACTGACGATAGGTGCTTTCGCTGCAGCAGCAACAGCAGCTCGGGGGACGGCTCCTTTGCCTCACCCACTGAGATCCCGATCCTCTCGAGGTAAGCAGCGACTTCCGTGCTGCTCAGCTTCTCGCCAGGGAGCCAGCGGTTCGCCATGTTTTCCTTCGCACCCTCTGAGCTAAGCTTGCAGCTGCAACTACTCAGCTCGCAGCCGGGAAAGAGGCGGCCCGGCAGCCTGTGCGATTGCCCGGCAGCGGACCTGAATTCTCATCTATGCAGATCCATGCTCTTCTCCCCTCGACAAGCGCCCCATCTTGACATCGGTCGTGACGCCGCCTTCCCACCGATGTCGGACGCGTCAATGACTCATGCCACTGCTGACATCAAGTGCCTCAAGTGCGGGTCGCTCGGCCGACGAGTCGCATGCCCCCTGTCCGGCGAGATGCTCTACTGCTCGACACGATGCCTTCGTGAAGATGAAGACACTCGTCGGGAGCCCTGTGAGCTCTTTCGCACCATCGTGAGGCCGGCCTTTACCAATGTCAACGTCGCGCGGCTGTTCATCGGCTTCCTCGACATGGCCGATTTCTACACGTGTCAGGTGGAGCGCGAGAGGGCGGCGATTGAAGAGTGCCTGGCTGGTGTGGCCGCCAAGGATGCATCTGCTGGAGACGCCACTGCAGCAGCTGCAGCAGTCGAGTTGAGTGAGCCGCAGCCTGGCGAGGTTGACCTCCGCATCCGAGAGGATCCGATGGGCGAATATTTCAACTTCTGTCCTTACGTGGTCGACGCGACATTTGGAGGGAGCTCGGGTGTTTCTGAGTGCCCGGTGCTTCGTTTCCTTCCCACCTTTAGCAAGGCGGACCATATAGACCCGCTGCTGCTGCCTTTCGCCAGGGCGGCCGTGCGCGACCTGCAGCGGGCCGGGCTCAAGGTGCGTTTTCTGGCCTTTGACCTGCTCTTCAGGGCCCAGCGGCACCATTCGCAGCTCTACACGGTCGATGGCGTGCCCGTCTTCTCGAGCCCCCCGAGTGTGCTGATCTCTTGCCTCTACCCGTCGGTGGCCAGGACATTTACAGAGTATAGCAAGCCGCTGACGGCCTTCATCACCTCCCCGCCCCTCTTCCAAGCCGCCATTGAGGCTGTGCGGTGGCCCCGATTTGCACGCCACGCGACAGGTGGTCATCTGGTGCCCTCCCCGAGCGAGCAATGGGTGGCCGATTGGGTGCGGTGGTGTCTGTGGGAGCGGCGGACGGACTTGGCGGCGCTGCTGGACGCCAAGATTGACGAGGACATGGCCAAACTCAAGGTGGATGGGCAGCGACAAGGCGCCAATCCATATGCGCGTGATTTCGGGTGTGTCTGTCTGGTGTCCTTTCGCTTCGCTGCTGCAGAGCAAGGGCAAGGCCATCGACAAAGGCGTGTTGGTGCAGCAGCAGCTGGCTCGCCTTCAGAGGGATACTGTCGCCGACTTCATGCGCGTGGTCGACAGCCTCAGGACGGCCGAGCCCAAAGACGCCCAGGAAGGTACACACACAGAGAGACTGACAACTAACACCACACACGGCCTGCAGTGCTCGCTTCCTTTCTGTGTCTTGTTTGTCCCCAGTTATCAGTTTTGACGGCAATCCCCCAGCTGCCACAGCCACCAAGGATGAGCAGGTTGTGTGTGACCGGCTGGCAGAAGAGATCCGAAAAGCCTCCGACACCACCGAGATGCTCGCGCGGGTGAAAGACTTCGAGAGATCCATCCGAAGGGCACTCGCCATCAACGTGGGCATGTAGTGATTCTCTCTGTCTGTGAGGTCGTCAAGTCGATCTGTCTGCCTGCCTGTCTGTCTGTCTGTCTGTCTGTCTGCAGGACATAGATGACCTGTTGGGCCTGATCTACCAAATAGACTCATATATGTCGCTGCACATCCACTTCGGCCACTGGGAAAGGCTGCTCAAGGTCAGCTGGGAAGGAAAGGCGACACTCTCCCCCCGCAAAGATGGAGATGGTCAGTCACCTCTGCGTGTGAATATGTCCCTGTGTGTCGTGTCAGGAGAGCACAGACCTCTGGAGGCTCATGTGCCTCAAGGTCAAACAGAACTCCTGCAAAACGGTCAGCGAAACAGACAGACAGCAGAGGCACCACCAGCGCCCAAACACCCACCCACTGTACATGTGTGTGTGAATGTGTTCAGGTGAAAGACGAGGCCAGCAAGTTTATCCAAAATATGACGGAGGGCATCCAGTGGGCCCAACAGAACCCCAGCTGCCCACCACCAAAGGCAAGCCATCAACACGCGGCCCGCACAGAGAGACGCATAATGCACAGCCACATGGCCTGTCTTCCGCCCTATTTGTGTGTGCGTGTGGTGTGTCTGCAGCGGCCGAAGGTGTTCATGGATCTGAACTGTGTGGACAGCAAGGGCGACAACATAGTCCGCCGTGTGGTCATCACGCTCTACACCGACGTCAACCCCAAGGCCGCCGAGAACTTCAGGTGCTACTGCACCGGGGAGAAGGGCACCGGCACGGCCGGATACCCGCTGCACTACAAACGTGAGTGAGCGACAGCAGGCGCATCTACACATAAGTGTCCGTCGTGTAGTCTGTGTGGCGGGTGTGATGTCATCATGACACTATCAGATTCGGCCATCCTGTTCGCCATTAAGGGCAGCGACTTGGTCGGCGGCTACATGTGTGGCGGCAACGTCTTCAAGATGAGCGAAAGCATCTATGGAGAGAACTACAGCCGGTGGGACCACCGCCGCTCTCTTATCGCCCCACGTCGGCCAGGCCTTGTCGTGCTCGTCGGGGAGAAGACCAGCACGAAGACCGGCATACAGAGCTATCGAGAGCACGGTCAGAGTGTGTGTGTCGGCATAAATCACCCCATGGTTGCATCCCTGTGTGTGCACTCACTTGTCGTGTCTGTCTGTGGGTGGGTGTTTCAGGCGGTCGGTTTCTCATCACGGTGTCGTCGGCCAACTCGTGTGAGACCTTCGAGACGGTGGTCGGCTACATCGACGACATGGTGATGCTCGCACACCTGCACGCCATCTCGATCAAGACAGAAGACAAAAAGACCCCCAAGGCCAGCAGCAGCAGCAGCAGCCGCGATCGGAGGCTGGCCAGTCTGGGGGAGATGAGCTATGGGCCTCAGAGGGACCTTGTGTCGCTCAGTTCACCCATCGTCGTGCAGCATTGCGGCGAGCTGCCCGATGAGTGATGACTCAGGAGTGAGTGGCTCACCTACCCATTGGCCCGTTGGCCGCATTGCGGTGCTTCTGGCCGATGGTTTGGCCAAAGTTGACGGGCGGCTTCTGTTGCTTGATGTGCTGGATAAAGTATGGGATAGGGCGTAGAGGAAGGGCAGCTGCGTGTCTGAAACCTATAGATGTCGTCACCATCAAACAGACCGCGTGTATTGCCAGGTGGACTCTGCATAATCGATGAATGCAATCCGGAAAGCACCTGGCTGGCGGGTGTAACTGTTCGGTGGATGTGTGTCACTCATGCTGTTTTGCCAGCCAAACCAACACCGTGGGGAAGAGGTCGAGTAGCACTTCACCGCAGTCAATTCATTCCATCCGCCATCCCCCTGTGGTCAATGTGAACCTCGTTCTTAACTATACGCCGGCACAGAGTCATGGGCATGGTGTGTGTGTGCTTTGCGTTGCCATGGATGGATGGATGGTTGGTGGATGGACGGACGGACGGATGACTTGCCTGCATCGTAAGTGTTACTTAGTTCCTTTCCTCGATCAATCCCAGACAGCCACTACTCAGTTACGTCAGTTTCCTAAAACAATCCACACCTGACACGCACCCACACGCGACCCGCTACTCCGAGCTCCTGCGAGCTGCCGGCGCCTTCTGGAGGGAGGGGAGTGTTGTGTCTTCCCTCGCGCTTATTGCTCGATGGATTCTGCACAAACGAATGAGTGCAATCCATCCTCCATGCCTAGCTCGCAGCCGGCAAGGAGAAGAAAGCTGGAGGCTCTTTCTCTGCTGATCCTCCCTGATCTGCCAGCATGACAGCAGCCACCTCTCTGGCGAATGAACTGAGTGCCGTCGGCAAGAAGCTGCGTGAGGCCTCGCAGCATCCTGATGGTGATCCTGACGCTGCGCTTCCTCTGCTTGGCGAGCTCACATCTATACTCACCAAGGCCAAGGATGAAGGAGCTGCTGACAAGGCCACCGACCGGGCGGAGAAGGTCACAACCGTGCTGCAGGATGTCGCCAAGAGTGAGCCCCCGCTGCATCAGACGCTACTCGCAATCATGCAGGTTTGCATCTCCAGACTCATGAATGAATGACAACTGGCGTCGGAACGAGCCCTTCTGTGCGTGCTTATGTGTGTTGTGTTGTGTTCATTGCAGGGCACTGTCCATCGCTCCTGTCGTGAGGCTGCGGCCGTCGCATTGGACAAGCTGCTCCGGGCCGGCTACCCCTTCCTATTCGCGTCCGAGCCAGCTGCGGTCGAGCCCTTGCTGGCAGCCCTCGAAGACCTGCTCCCTGATGACCCCTGCAAGACGGAGACGGACGACATCATCTTCAGCATCCTGCTCTCGGCATCTGACAACTGGGGTTCTGTGTATACCCCGTCCATGGCCAACAGACGCATCAAGGCAGGCGGCCCCGACTATCGTGAGGTCGTCCTGGCCAACCACCAAGCCCTCCTGCATCGAGCTGAGGCCCTTCTGTACCACTCCCCCACGATGAACAATTGCGCCGCTTTCATGTTCCTGGCTAGCTTCCACCTGCCCATGGCCGCCAAATCCTGCCCTGTCGGCGCCCGGATGCGGCAGCTGAGTGTGTCGATGCAGCTGGGCGTTGTGGACGAGTCGATCGGCAAACGGCTGGGAGACTACCCCTTCAAGTACTTTGCGGACCTTCTGTCAGTCTCCGCCTTCATCACCGCACAGCAGAACACAATCTGTGCAGTCGTGACCGGTACGTGCGCCAGTTGGACAGTCACGTGGCTCTTATGATGTGCAAAAGATTGCGTGTGTCGTCGTCAGGTCGATACAAGGAGGTGTTGGCAGCGATCGAGGAGCATCTGGTGCCGCACCTTTCTGATCTGGTCGAGAAGCTCACCAGTAGTGAGGACGACAGCATCAAGCGGCGGGCGGCCAGCCTGATCGGGTGTATCTTCCACTTGGCCCACATCCCCTACCGACCCAACACGCTGCCTCTCCCTCCCAAGGACACTCAAATGCACATCGATGAGGGTGAGTGAGCCGAGAGACCGACACTGCCTGCCCATCAGTGAAGTCTCCGTCTGTTTCTCCAGTGATGCGCGAGCCTGTCCGTGTGCTGCTGTCGAATGGGTCGGCGCTGCAGACGATGGCCACGCTGCTCGGCAGCACCGACATCGCAATCGACCTGGGAGTGGGGGATGAGCCTACCATGCTAGTCATGAGCCCTGCTCAGCAATCCCAGAGCATCCGCAACAAGGTCGACTTCGGTATCGCCATGCCGCTCGCCGTCGCCCGGCACCTCTCAGGTACATCCATACCACTTCCATCCATCCATCCATCCATCGATGCATCGTGTGTTGGGGTTCAGATCCAGCCCTCAACCGGGATGCACACGAGCACGTCCACGCTCTTGTCGACGCCGGCTACGTGAAGGCCCTCGTCACTCTGCTGGGCGACGATCGCCTCTTCTGCGTCAAGGCGGCCACACAAGTGCACTGCGGCTTCAGCGATGATGATGAGGACGACAGTAAGCTTGTGATGATGGTGGGTTTCGGCGCCGCCACGCAGAAGGCGACATACGAGTGTCTTGACATGCTCTACAGGATCGCCATGCGAGTCGACAAGGTCCGACAGACAGCGGCTCCACCGACATTATGGTGATTATTGTGTGGCAGCAGTGTGTGTGTGTGTGTGTGTGTGCGGTGTGCAGGTTGCGTGTGACAAGTCGGTGGTGCGTGTGCTATGTGACCTGCTGGCAAAGCACGCCAGAGGCGAGGTCTGCATCAAGGATGAGGACTTTTACAACACCATTGTCCACCTTTTGACCGAATTCGTGGCGTAAGCAGCACACCGAGGGCAGCAAATCAGCAATCGTGCTTCCTCCAGTGTGTGTGGTGTGATGTGATGTGATGTGATGTGATGCGATGTGAGCAGCTTCGGTGATCGTCAGGTGGAGCGTGGAAAGATCGCAACCAATGTGTTCCGCACATACGTGTTCAATGTAGGCTCGCATATAGCCACACAGACGGTCACTCGTGTCATCCCTGCAGCCCTCTCTGTCGATACATATATATACATATATGTGTGTGTGTGTGCCCCTGTTGCTGCCATCTGTCAAAGCTTTGATGGATCTGCCACGCGGCGCAGGCAGACTGCCAGAATGGGTGGGCGAGTAGGCGCGTGAGCAGACACGTGTGAGTGTGCATGTGTGTTTGCACAGGTATTGAAGAATTTTCGGGATTTGCTGGAGGAGCCTGACAAGCTCAAGCAGTTTCGGGCGATGCAGCGGAGGCTCGAGGCAGCCAGACACATAGCACCAGTGCCAAAGTAGACACTCAGCCAGTCAGTCGTGTGTCGAGAGGGGGATGCAGGCAGCACGCGCAATGTGGAAGTGGAGGGAGGCGCGTGAATGTGTGTGTGTGTTTGTGCGTGTATGTCACGGGCATGTGTCGGTGCGTGTCTCAGTCGATCCTGCATGCATTTTGAATGAATGGATCATACGTTTTTGTGTATGGGGTGAATGAGTGGATGTGAAGGCTCATTAGTTTTGGTCCTGAGGTTGGCTGAGTTGGTCGCTTTCTTTCCATATGGACGCTCGGACGGCCAGAGAATGGTTGGTTCTGTAGGCAAGTATGCTCATTACAGACACGCACACTAGTGCCTCAAAAAGTGGTGCATTAACAACCACACACTGATCGGTCAAGGGAAAAAACGGCCCATCAACACACCCTTCTTCAGCTCTCGGGCCCGCTCCAGCACCAATGAGCGAGCCTTTCATCTTTGTGTCTCCAGGGAGGGCAAGAAGTCTGGCCACCACACTACAGCAGCGAGTCAAAAACGGCCATCAACACACGGAGCATTCTCTGGGCCGGACTCAGCAGAGACACAGTCACTCAGTCACTCAGTCGTGGGAAGGGATGAATGAGATGGCTTGGGATGGTTCTGCTTTCTTTCAATATACCTGCTCTTTCAATATGCGTGCTTTGTATCTGTAAGCACGTATATTGTCACTGCACCGAGGTCCCCTACGCAGAAACCAACACTTCACCCACACCCACCCTTGAGTGTCACATTCAACTCCATCCTGCGCGCACACACGCGCACACGGATGGACGCACGAACGACCACAAGTACCCTACTTACGTCAGGAAGCCGTTTCTGGGCTGGCTGCCAGGCTGTGTCTCGGCTCACTTGGTCGATAGGGTCAGCACAAGTGTTGCTCTGCATCCCATCAACTTTGTGTCTCCGGGGAAGGCATAAGCGGGTTCGTCTTCTACGGATCGAAAGCCTCCACGATATGAAATGCACGCAGCGATTCCTGACAGCAAGAAAGACAAGGAACCACAAAAAAAGACATGTCTCTGTGGCGTTCGTTTTGGTGCTGTTTTCGTTCACATTTGTCGAGGGCCGACTTAGAAAGCAGGCGACTCGGCACCGCCCTCGGCCTGCCGTCTGACCCGTGCGTAGAGGCGCTGGGTCCTGTCGTGGTCGATGGGTACCGTCTCGAAAGCAAGCGCCACGGGAATCAGCCTGCCGTCATGACGCGCGCTTGAGTGGCCCTTAAGCGCTCACGCCTGCGGACAGAGACGGGAAAAGGGCAAGGCATCCAGTACTCTAACAAGTGCCTCTCTCTCACTCCTCCTGAAGCTGCCGCTCGTTCGCTCTTGAATTTTGCAGCTGCTTGTACAGCCGCTCGTACGCTTCGCGATATCGGCGAAGGCCCCCCTCGCCGAGCGTTTCCAGCAGCAGCTGGTGCTCCTTGTCAAATGCCTTCCTGCGAGAGAAACAGACAAGCGCACAAAACATGCGTCATCTTGCTGATTATTGCTCACTCAAAGTCGAGGGAGTCGTCGCTTGACGACCGTGAGTGCGTCATGGTGCTCGGGGGCTCACTGGGGGCTCTTGCGAGCGGCAGCTGCAAGCACCTTCAAGAGTTCACCGAGCGTTTCTTGAAGCAGCTGCTGGTACGTACTGCTTGTCAAGCGCCCTCATGCGGGGGGAACAGCCAAGCGCACAAAACATGCGTCATCTTGCTGATTGCTTACTCGAAGTCTAGCGTCACTCGACGACCTTAAGTGAATGGCCATGCAGCTGGTGTCAGCTGGAGAGGGGCGGCTGCTTGTTCATGCCATCGTACGCTCTACGGTATCGTCGAAGTCCCCCCTCGCCAAGCGTTTCAAGCAGCACCTGCTGGTAGTCTCTATCAAACTGCTTCCTGCGGGAGAAACAGACAAGCGCACAAACGCTACCCATACATCATCTTGCTGATTATTGCTCACTCGAAGTCAAGGGAGTCGTCGCTTGATGACCTTGAGTGCATTGCTGAGTATTTTTCGGCTGTCTGCGCCGGGGAAAGACGGGGGGCCGAGCATTTCTTGAAGCACCTGCTGGTACTGCTTGTCAAGCGCCCTCCTGCGGGAGAAACAGACAAGCGCACAAAAGCTACCCATTTTAAGCACACTCATGGCAACAAAATGCACCATGCCCTTACCCCTACAAATCATCCACACGAGGGCACACTCATATGTATTCACCTGTTGGAGCTGATGCCAGGCAGTCGCCAGCCGCTCCACAGAAGGCAGGGGCACGGCGGCGGAGGAAAAAAGTGGCGGATGACATTCGCACGGGTTGGGAGGGGTAGAGGCAGATGCGGTCGACAACACAAGCCAACAACCAGCCAAAAAAAAAGAACGGAGGATCTGTGGCTAAAAACAAGGCTGGAAAGCCGAACGCGGACAAAAACGAGAAATAGCTGCAAGCTCGTAAATCATTTTTGTCTCCGTCTCTCCCAGCGATCTCGCCTCTTTGAATTGGGTAACATCGATCACAAGGCCCCAGGAAAGAGGCCAAACGGGCCGACCGGCGTTCCTCATCCTCGATAGCCGATGCACTCCCCCGTTACGCGGACTTCTGACGCACAGACAAGAGACAAAGCGGCCTCTGCCTATTCGACGAACGGTCCACGTGCGTGTCATGTTGCTTACGTGAGTGCCGACATCGGTGTGAATCAATAGCACCAGGATTCAGGATCTTTCTCGCGTCCGAGCTCGCGAGGCCCCCACTCGGCCCCCGTCTTTCCCCGGAGTTCCAACCATCCCCGCTGGCCACGGAGCACCATGACGCACTCACGGTCGTCGAGCGACGATTCCTTACATTTCGAGTGAGCAATCAGCAAGATGACGCATGGTAGCCATTGTGCGCTTGGCTGTTTCTCCCGCAGGAAGGCATTTGAGAAGGAGTACCAGCTGCTGCTGCTGGAGATGGTCGGGAAGGAGCAGTTTGACGTGTTTCGCGGATCGTACGAGACCATGTACAAGCACCTGCAGACATCAAGAACGAATGAGCGGCAGCTCGAGGAGGAGTGAGAAAGAGGCACTGGCACTTGTCAGAGTTACTGTACTGGATGCCTTGCCCTCTTCCCGTCTCTGTCTGCAGATGTGACCGCCTGAGGGCCACTCAAGCACTCGAGAGGAGGAGAAGTTCCCAGGCGTCAAGTGCCTCTGCTGTCGGTACGCGTCATGTATGTGTGCACACGACCTTGAGCTTTCTCTGCATGCACTTCTTTGCAGGCCAGGAGTGCGACGAAGCGGTGCACCAGCTGGAGACAGCGCTGAAGGAGAAGTCGGCAGCCTTGGTAGAGGCCAACCGCAAGATAACAGCACTGGAGCGACGTGTGCAGGCAGCAGAGGGCGACGCGTATCACTTCAAGACACAAGTTGATGTTGTCCAAGAGGAGGCACACAAGAAGACGAGAGAGACGCGACAGTTGAAGGAAGAGATGAAGGCGCTCCGCAAGGAAGAAAACAAGCCCCTTGTGCCGCCTTTCGCCATTCCATTCTCTTCAACCAGCAGCCCGCGAAGCCCCAGAAACGTCGACCGCACGACGCCACGGGAGGGCGAATTTTTGCGACAGATGAACGTGAGACAAGAGAAGGAATCGAAGGAGAGAGTTGCCTCTTTTCTCTTTGTGATGCCATCAGGAGCTCCTGAGAGAGCGTGATGAGGCTCGAGAGGAGGCATCTGTGTTAAAGAGTAAGAACGACGAGTTGAGGACGGTCACTGCCAATCTCCAGGCCACAATAGAGGCATCCAAGACAGGGCAAACTGGCGCAGCTGTGCTCTCTGAGCTCACCTCTGAGGCTGAGCCGGATAATGGTACGCCAAGCCTTTATGTTTGTCATTCAAGACGTCGCATTGTTGCCTTCTTCTAAGGTGAGCGGCTGGACGACGCCCTGAGACACGCTGAAGATATTGAGTGCCGAGAAGCATTGGATGCCGCGCAAGCAGAGGTCGAGGTACGCAGAAACAACACGCAGATTGAAAGACATGTATGTGTCCGTGCATCTATGACCGGTTGTATAGTTTTTGCGTAAAAGAGGACGTGAGCTCGAGTCCGTGGTCGAGGGCCTTAGAGCCAAACTCAACAATGAGAGCGCGGTGACCGTTCGCAAACAAGAAACACGCATGTCTCGCTCATCTTATTGTCTGTGTCCTCCTCCTCAGGGTTGGGGAAACTGGTCGTCTTGTGGAAGATCAAAGTGCTGGGAGGGAGGCCGATCGCCGTGCGGCTCTTGCAGGTACGACAGCCGACTGCATGGACCACACAGGGCACTCAGATAGATGAGGCTTTGGTTTGGCAGTTCGTGTTGCATGCCAAGAGGCCCAGGAGGCCAACCACCACCCGACCAGAACGGCAGACGCCCCTGGTATGCCAAGGTCTTCTCGCCAGCTTCATGGTTCGGGTCGCCGCTCGCAGGATCAGGTACAGCACACCCACCCAAGCGCGAGGAATGAATCATTCACTAATTCATCTTTTTGTGATCTGGGCAGGATCGCAAGAGAGCGCAGCTGCACGTGCTGACAGTGTCTCTCCATCGGTTGAGGACAGGTGCACCGATCAAGCAGTACTCAATCAGTGTCTGCATATCTCCTTGGGTCTTTCTGCGCCATCCATGCAGTGAAGCCGCAGGGTCGGACTACAAGGGCCTCAGCATGGGAAACGCCGATGGCGCTTTGAACTGATTCAGTGAGTGAGCGTTCGGTGGTCGATGTGTCTCTCTGTTTGCTGGCCAAGTTGAGCTGTGTTTGCTAGAGACTAGGTCAGTGTATCTATCGGGCACGAACACAAGCCTTGGGCTGCTCAACTAGAGTTTTTGATATACACAGCTTCTCTTTGTGCGTGAAAAGCTACTCGATGAATGGGTCGGATGCTCTCCATACATGTGCATTACATGTGTGTGTGTGGGACCCGACTTCATCAATTTTTCATCGATCGGAGAGCGATTGGTCGGAGAGCTAAGATGGCGGTCAAGCTCCTCTTTGTGCTGTCTCTGACGGTGTGGTGGCTGGCCCGCTGCAATGCACTCCATGTCGGCCGCAAACACAATGGTAGGTGAGTGAATCAATACAGAGAGAGGGAAGGGCCCCGCTCTCGTCTGTCTCTCCTGGCTGTGAATCATGATGATGGCACAGGTGAGGCGTCTGTGTGGCCGAGTACCTGCAGATAGCCAACCACACAGTCGACTGTCGCCGGTCAATCACTCTCCTGCCGGCAGAAATGGTCAGTCAGTCAGTGAGCCTCTCCACCACATCAATCAATCAGTCACGCGATTGTCTGTCCATCTGTCTGTCTGTCTGTCTGTCTGTCTGTGTGTGTGTCGTCAGGGCATCAGTGGCGTCGATGAGATGCGCGAGTGGTGCGACAAGGCCACTGAGTGCACGGCATTCAGCTGGCCGACTGCACGTGTGTGTCTCGATGACACGTGGATGCGCACGCTCCAAACCCTGACCACACAAACATCGCCGTACGACCTTCTGACACACAGAGACACACTGCACGTGTCTCTCTCTCTCTCTCTCGCTGTCTCCTCATTGAAGGTTTGCCACGACTTATGTCAAGCCGCTGTTGGTTGCCAACTACGACGTCTACTCGAACATGCTGAGTGCGTGCAGCGAGACGCTCGAGCAACACGACAACATCAACGCCACCACAGCCGCTAACCACTGGTGGGTAGGGCAGCGCAGCAATAGAGTCAGTGTCTCTCCCTGTGTGTGTGATGTGTGATGTCCAGTGACGAGTTGGAAGACTGTCGGTTCTTCACCCTCCGGCCCAGCGAAGAGACGACCACATTCGGCCGGGTGCAGTTCTGCAGCGGACGGCTGCACCACCACTATCACCCAGGAGCTGTCACGGCACTCAAGCTCAAAGGTGAGAGATCCAGTGACCGACAGCCACGTGACGCGCGTGTGTGTGTGTGTTGTTGTTGTGATGTGTGCAGAGAAGATGGAGCGAGGTGTGAATCGGTCGGAGAGGCCGCCCTGTGCGCTGAGGGGGCCGATCCGAAGCGACGGAGAGATCATCCCACCAGGATGTAAGCAACCATGTAATTAATGGACGTGTCTCCCTGCCTTTGATGTGTGTCTGTCTGACGTTTGTGTGTGCAGACGTCTCGTGACATTAACAGCTGCGGTATTGTGGTGCGCTGGCAACCGAGGGACTGATCGAAGCGACAGAGACAGACTGCCAGAGGATTCATGCCTTCACACAGTGCATTCAACCGCTGTAAGAGAGGAATTGACCGATGGCCTCCACACAGCGGACATACACACAGTGTGCCACACACCACGTGGAGGAATGAAGGTGTGTGTGTCGGCAGAGAAGGAACGGCCGGGAGGAATGAATGGATGTCGGGGCTCATGGATTTCAATATGGATGCTCATTGCTCAGACAGCCAGAGAAGGCTTGATAGCGATAAGCACGAACAGTGTCACTGCAGCCACGTATGATCGAATGCATCAACACGTCACCCACACACTGATCGGTCGAGGAAAGGCAGAGTGCAGAAATAGCCAACTCGCATAGCATCCAGTCACCACACGCCAGACAGCCAGCCGTCCCCGCTAGACACGATGTTCTGTACAGCTAGCTAGTCATCATAGACATGTCAGGAATGCGTTGGCAGCCTCACCAGCTGCAGCTCTACATACTCTACATACGCACCCGACTCGCTGTCATCGGCAACCAGCCCATAGTGGGCTGTCTCTGCCTGGTCGATGCAATGCTCCACCACTGAACGCAACTCGGCCTCTCTGCTCTCACACCCCTCCCGATTGTGCAGAGCACTCAGACCGACAGACGCTTTCAGACGAGCGGTTGCAGGCCGCACAGCAGCGATCAACGCGACGCCAGACGCAATCTCATCTATCGTTTTGCTAACGATCACTTCGACAGTCATGGAAGCGATGTGAGGGTATCGGGTGCAGGCAGAGATGGCGGGCACATCTGAGCTGCAATCCAATGCCACCACGTCGACGCTCTCTAGCTTGGCAGTGGGGGGCAGCTGCGATAGGCAAAACGCTGCCACGCCCATGTTCGACAAGCAGGTCAGACTGACTGTCGTGAGCCTATCTAATATGCCCAACAGCGCACGAAGGCCATCGGGCCCCGCAGGCACGTCATCACACACACCCCCGTCGAAGCCGAGGTGGAGGGTGGTGATGTTGGGCAGGTGGCGATTGCCACCGGTGGTGTCGCTCTTGGCTGCCATCCACTGCGGCACACTCGACAACGCCCGGGATGACGTCAGGCCCGCCACCGTGAGAGAAGTGGCCTTGGTGAAGACCAGCAGGCCGGCCCACGACGGGTGCAGAGGCTTCCCGCCACACTGCAGAGTCACCTGCGTGTATCCAACCGTACACCCGTGGCAGACAAGGAGCAGGGGTGAATGTGCGTCTCTTTGCGGCCTCTAGTCTTGGTGCTGCGTTGCTCACGTGTTTGGCTGTGCTGCTGATGTCTTTGATCAGTTTGGTCATGAAGCCAGTGGGTGCAGGAGGGGAAGTGACGAGGTCCCTGGAGCAGTCGACACGAACCTCACTCGCCCTCCAGTCGACCATGCAGTTGACCGACGCTGCAGACAAACCCACACATTCAACAGAGATGCACAGCATTGCAATCCTCCTGTTTGTCCATTTGTCGGTTTGTCGTACCGACTTACCTGCCCAGTCGAGGAAGGCAGGGAGGCCGATCTGATCACGGCCTGTGGGGCGGAGCAGATGGTCGGTGAAGGGGACGGAGATCCTGCCGTCGAACTCCAGGCCGAGCCTCTTCTCAACGTCTGCACACAGCCACAAAGAACATTGCGGCCAGCCCGCTGTCGATGGCTCCTCTGTCTGTTCTCGCTCGGTGGCTGGCGCACCCTTTAGGCTATCTTTGGTCCAGATGGGGTCGAGAGCACGCTTCAGCTTGCCCAGTGTCGACGTGAATTCATAGGGGCACACCTGCACCAACTCGATGTCGGTGAGGTGCGGGCATCCCAGAACGAGGGAATCGAAGTCAAAAAACAGGCAGTCGATCGCTGCAGACAGGTGGGAGGGTCAGAGAAGTCATCCATGGGTGCAGCAGCTGCATGTGAGAACTGTGACTGCTTACACAGTGACTTGAGCTTGGGGGCATGCTCCATGATGTCACTCATCCCCCAAGAAGACCCCCGAGCTCGCAGGCGAAGGAGCGATGGGAATCGCCACCCTCGGAACCTAAACAAACACACACGCACACACACACAGAGAGAGAGAGGGGATGATCAGTGCATAGCAGCTGTGTGACCATGAAGAACACTGATGCTTACCCACGGCGACGCCTCAGCCTGAACACACACACACACACACGCACACACACACACACACAGACACACAGTGTGTGTGAGAGAGAGAGGGAGAGAGAGGGGATGATAAACACACATCACAGCTGCCTGTGACCGTCAGACACCCGCTGCTCACCCGTAATCATATGGCCACTGTTCGACGTAGAGGTCCTCCAGCTGTGAGAAGGCCACAGTGGACGGTGAAGTCGGCACGCTGTAGTCGTAATCCTCAAAGCCCGAGAGGTCGTAGTCGTTCTCGAGTCTCTTCTCGTAGAGCTTCATGCTCCTCACTGTGTCGCGGGAGGCCTCGATGCAGTCGAGAGGGAAGTCGAGGCCCTTCCAATGAGAGCTAATGTGCACCGTCCGCAGCCGACCCTGACCAAGAACCAGAACATGCTCCCTCCCCGGCCGCTCGATGGCTGGTGGAATGCGCTGGCACACCAGTTTCTGCTTCAGTGTATCGAGGTCTCTGCCGGTCCTCGCGCTTCCGCCTGGCATTGCTCCGAATGCCCTCATCCCACCACTCTCGCTCGTCCACACCAATGACCAGATGGCGGTACACGCCCCTGGTGTCGTCGGTGACGGGCTGCTTGATGGCCTGGTTGACGCGGGAGAGGGGCGCGGCGTCTTTGGTGGGCATGAAGGCCAACACGTCGTGCGCCACGTCGGGCGGCAGGCCGTCCAGACACGGACGACCGAGCTGACCACACACACAGGGGCGCACATGTCATGTGTGAGGATCTTTGGGCTGGTCTGATGTGTGGCTTGCCTGGGTTATTGTGGTGTCTGGTGGGAGGGGTTTGTTGGCGATGGGGTGAGGGAGTGGCGGCTTGGCGACTTTGACGCTGTCGAGTGTCTTGATGAGACCCCGCAGCGTGTCGTGTCGCAACGCCACCGACTGCTCCACCGTCATCAGCTTACTCGACAGGCCGGGCACCTGCCAACACACATCACCACTCACAAACAGAAGGAGAAGGGCGTGTGTGTGTGTGTGTGTGTACCTTGTCGGCCAGTGTGGGAGTGACGAGTGGTCGCACCTTTAACAGCACGGTCGCCGTCTGCACCTCGAGCGATTTGATCTTCTTCAACAAGGGGACCAGCCGACGGACATTCGCCCTGTCGGCCTGATGGAATGAACGAACACACGGACACACACAGAGCCATCAAGTGTGTGTGTCTGCGTGTGTCGTCCATGCAGGTGGTTGTGCTGCTGACCCAGTCTATGACGGGATGCACCCCTTGGTCCGAGGGCTGCCCGCCATCTACAGCTACACCAGTGCTACATCCACCACCTGAGAGAGAGAGAGAGAGAGAGAGAGCATCACAACAAAGGCAGCCGGCCATCAAAGAGTGAGTCGGTCTGTTCCCTTCATGGGTCCCTCTTCCCACCTCCAGCAGCAGCAGCAGCTGGCGATGAGTCAATATTGTCCACACGAGGCCGCTTGCCGGCATTCTCGTCAGCACCGCCAGACATCTGCAAACCAACGAAAGATCTGAAATAGCTGCTCCTCTCTCTTTTGTTCTGTCGTGGTTGGCGCTTACCTCCATGAGTTGCTATGGATGCACCAGCAGCAGCAGCAGATGGGTCATGTGAAGCCAAGCTGCTGATCTTGATGTCAGCACGTCCCTCCGTGGACATTCACAAGCCACAGGGAGAACTCGTGGCGCCAAGCTCGCAAATGATGCCGATCGGGGGATAAAAGTGAAGCAAAACGGCTCTTTCGCAGGTTGTTCCAGGTCAGCAGACACAGTAAGGAAGGTAACAAGCGAAAAGACCGAACATGCGTGACCTCACTGCTCGCCGTGTGTGTTGTCAGCTGTCGAGCCCTCGGTGAAGAAGCAAACGGAGAAGCAGCCTTTGTTCTCGGAGTCTGGTTGGCCTGCCAATCCACCCGCTGATGGTATGAGAATGAATGAACGAATCAACGATGTGTGACGGCAAGGCAAAGCACCACTGACTGGGGTGGCATCTCTGTGTGTTCTCACCGCAGGTGTCGTCGATGGCTTCGCGGTGGCGGCCGTCGAGTGACTGACTGACCAGGTGCGCCGGCAATGTTGGATGGAGAAGGGATTTGCAATTGACTGTGTATCTCTGTTTGTGCTTGCAGTGGTGTGACTCGGTGTGATGGCCCAGTCGTCCTCTGCCGCATCGCAAGCACCTCCTCATGCTACGCTGCCACACGGCTGCAAGGGGCTGGATGACGTCGACATCGTCCCTGATGAGGGCGTCAGTGCTCTCAGCCGGCAGCTTTTGGAGGGCTGCATCCGCCACACGTTCACCGAAGTCAGTCAAGTCACACAGCTGATCGGGCAAGGAGCCGACCCGAGAGCCCTCGGCGGCCTGCGCGTATCGCGAGTACCGCCGTACGCGCGATATAGCTGCCTGTCTTTCGCCATCGACAGCCCCGCAAACGGACTATTCCTCTACGCATACGGGCCTTTTCCTGCTCAAGTGCCCCTCTTCCTGCCACAGTGGTCCTCCCGCGAGCTGCAGCGTGATATCATCAATGCACTCATTGACGGCGGTGCGGACATCAATGATGGCGACGGCTCCGAGAGGCCCATCAAGATTGCGATTCGTGCGGGCAATCTGACGGCTGTGGAGGCCCTCCTGGAGCGGCAGGCCAACGTGCGGGGATTCACGGTGATGCAGCTCCCCTACGTCTCTGAGGCTGCCGCTGCCCTCACTTGTCAGTACGAGGACGCCCTCATGTCGGTGTACCGTCGCCTCATCCAACACGACAGCACACTTGCAGCGGAACGGACCTTTGGAAGCTGTCTGGTTCATTCGGCAGCCGTTAAGTCTGCTAGGTTCTCCCAGCAATTCATCGACCAGTACCTCACCCTCATCACCAGCCACGGAGCCGACATGACGGCAACAGACACCGACGGCTCGACGCCACTGCACTGGGCGGCAAAAGCTGGTTCCCCCTGTGTGGCTGATTGGCTGTGCCGCCAGCTCACAGTTAATGACGTCAACCGAGGAATGCCGAACTACTGGGGCCCCCAGCCTCATCGGACAGCACCCCTCGCCGTCGCTGCCGAGGCGCTCTATGATATCATCCAAGTGCAGCGGCAGGGAGAGTGGGACGCGAGACGGATCCGCGAGCACAGGACCACCATCCGTGTGCTGCTGCGGGGCGGGGCGGCCCCATGCATCGCCCGCATGCCCACCGCCACTGACATGCAGCGCCGTCGCCGCCAGCTGGTGCTGGCCGAGTATGCCACAGTGCTGGGTGAGCTGTCCGACGTCGTCATGTCGGCCATCAACGGCGCCCTCGCCCCCCAGCGCGACCACTCGATGCTTCTCGCCCGTCTGCTGCCCCTGGCCCCCCACCACGACGGTGCCCACCCCCACCCCTCCCCATCCAACATGGCATTCGGCCCACACGAGGCTGAGGCCATCGGCTGGAAGATCGGCGCCTTCCTACACGAGCCCCCCGCTGCTGTCGCCGCCATCGACCAGTACCTCATTGGCGAGTCGGTGCTGAGGCGCCGCGTGCGTGCGGCCGTCGGCCACTTCGTCAAGTCGGCGGCCACACAGACGAGCAGCAACAGGGAGGTGGTGGGCGGGACGCGATACGAGCAGCAGGGCGACAAGCGCGTCAAGGTGACCGTCCCGCCGCTGCAGTGCTTTGCCTTTCGCGGCAGTGGGGGGCAGGGGGTGCTGAAGGGTGTGCGTGAGGTGGTGCACTGGGCCCGGCTGGACGAGGTCAGCCATGGTGGGGTGGGGGTGGTCAAGGGCTTCAACGAGCATCTGGGCGACCAGGACTGCCAGTTCTCATGGCAACAGCTGGGCCGCATTGACAAGGGGACCGGCCTCTTTGTGCCGCTGGGCATCGACTGACTGAGACGGAGAGGGATGGAGAGGCCATGAGAAGGGGCGAAGTGGCTGTATGTTTGAATGCATTTTGACAACGTCGACTTGATTATGTCAAATCGTGTCTTTCACTTGCTCCACGACGACATGGAGCGTCTGGAAGCGTCTGTCGCGGTGAGCCATTCTGCCCTGAATCGACCCGCATTCATTCATCCGAACAATCCGTCATGTACGTACTTCATTGCACACACGTAAATAATGCCCCTGACAGTCAGTGAAGTACAAGCTTCACAGCTGTTTGATCTCATTCACACCCGTCATCGCAGCTGAGAAGCGGAGAGCGTGAGATGGATCAATGCAGCTGAGAAATAAAGAGTCGGGGGGGAGAGCGCGGAACCGTGAAACCCGAACCCTGACCCACGATGCACACCGACATATCTCCGTACGTCTTACTGGGGGTACACGAATGACTGTATCATCATTCATCCTATTCACAAGAAGGGCACACTGAGTGATCCTGATAATTATCGTGGTATTCACTTACTGTCTGTATTCATGAAGCTGTATGGTAATGTGCTTCAGCCATTGCTGCTGCAGCAAGCCAAGGTATGCCCTGAACAGGCAGGATTTCGTACGGATCACTCCACTATCGGGCATTGTTTTGTGTTAGCCACACTCATCGAACGTGCCAAGCGAGCGGGCTCTCCATTCTATGTGTGCTTTGTGG
>CDMY01000705.1:0-28603 GCA_001179505.1 Vitrella brassicaformis | reverse complement strand
CTCGTGACGCGACAGAAAGCACCCGCAGCACGTCTGAACAAATGCGACCCACACAGTGAAGTCACGCACAGTGCATCCCCCATGGCTGGCTACTCAGCTGACCTTTTCAGAGGGCCTGACGTGGTTGCTTTGTTGGGCGCCCATTGCAGTACGGGAGACGCTCACTCAGTGCACAGTGGAGACCGACAGGCGACCCGAGGGGGTCACTGGATGGAGCAAAGGATGGAAGGCTCTCAAGTTGAGCCGAACGGGGGAAGAAAGGCAAAATGGGAAGGAGAGGGGGGTGTCCACAGTCGTTGCACTGCGGAGCGGGAGGGTCGCACAGACCCCACACGACGACAGCGCTCTGCGGCGCTGCAAAGGCGGGAGAACGATGCGAAGAAAGAGAGGGAAACGATGCGATGGAAAGCGATGCGAGTCGGGCGGACTCGGGATGACGGTGCTGCTACTCGACGGTCAGTCTTTCTTTGCAAACACGCTGGCCGATGAATGATGCTTTCGGATCTTCGAGTTGAAAAGGTCAAAGTTCCACGTCCGTCCACAAACTCCAGAGTGCCCCCAGTAGCCCCCAGTCTCAGCGCGCAGGATGATGGCCAGGCCGCCTAGGGTGCTCCCTGAAACCGCTGCTGCGGATGGCATTTCGATATCTTCCCTGTATCCTAAGACGGGCAGTTGCAGCAGCATCACCTCACTCACCCCTTTCCACTTTTCAGCCATATATCACCCCGCATCTCTCCCTTCCCAGCTGCCGCCCGTCCCATCCCATAAGCAGAAGACAGCAGAGATCTATCCGTCGGTAAGGCAGAGGATGGCGATGGGAACGCACTGGACGCTGGCCCGACCAATGCGCACGTGTGGATGTGCGTGTTGTGCAGCTGTGGAGGTTTTCATTGGCTCATTGGCGATATTTGTCTTAGTCGAGGGCAAACAGGCCGCTCCTGAAGGTCAGAAGGCCACCAGCACACTCGTCCGCTGGGTTTTCTCTGACATTAACGCTCCCTCCCTCCCTCCCTCTCTCTCTCTCTGTGCCTTCGTTTGTTTGTGGGTGTGCAGGTGGTTTGGTTTGATGGTTGAGTTGGTTGTCGATTGATTGAGATGAAGGCTTCAGCCCTCCCCTTCGTTCCATCGGGCATGGCAACCGTGCCGCCCCTGACCACAGCGGCCGCCCCCCACAAGGCCAATGACGGCCAGATGTTCGCACCCATAGCTGCCCCTGTGGCGCAGATGAACATGCCCAACTTCCCAGAGCCCAGCGGGCCGTCAGTGTTTGGCGGCGGAGCGTTCGGGTGTGCGGCCACTAGCACGGGCAGTAGTAACCTGTTGGGCGACCTGGACGTCCGCCACGACGTTGAAGACGCGCCCTACTGGTGGGTGACTCAGTCAGCACATCCAGACAGAAACCAGGGGAGAGAGGAGCCCACCCACCCGCCCCCCCACACTGCTGCCATGTTTGTGTTGTGCAGGTACCTGAAGATGTTGGTGACCAACACGGTGGCGGGCTCGATCATCGGCCGCAGCGGGCGCACCATCATGGAGCTGCAGCGGGAGACGGGCGCCAAGATCGTCCTGTCGCCGCACGGCTGCTACTTCCCCGGCACCAACGAGCGGGTGGCCGCCATCAGTGGGCAGCGGGAGATGGTGCAGCAGGCCATGTACTGGGTGGTCGACCGCGTCTGCAGGGGCGCCGACATGCTCAAACTCGCCCGGGTTAGCTGTAAGTTCGTCGTGCCGCGGATGGTCGTCGGATTCCTCATCGGACCGAACGGGGTGGGCCACCACACCTGACGCATCCGGCACATGACACACGTGCTGAGTGGTGTCTGTCTGTGTGTGTGTCAGGCGCACGTTAAGTCGATCCGGGAGGACACTGGTGCGACAGTGACGATTTCGCCGCTGTTCGTCTCGCCCGAGGAGTCCTGCAGCGAGCGGGTCGTCTGCGTGGCCGCCAACGACCCCGAGCGCCTCATGCGCGCCGTCAAGATGATCGCCCACCAGATCAACCAGCACCCTGACGCAGGCGCCTGCCGGGTCATCACATACCGCCCCAGGCCACTCGACCAACCTCTTAGTGGGGCTGGGGGCGGTGCTGGTGGCGGCGGCGGGGTGGCGGTGGATCACACCGAGTCGTCTGCGAGCGTGACGCGCACCCAGGCCAGTGCCAGTACGAGTGCGGGGACGACCACGCCCAACCTGCACATCCACCACAACATGACGACCACCCACACCAACCACCAGCCCCACCACCAACAGCCGCCGTGCGTCAGTGTGGCCCCCTCCCCGTCCCTGTCACACCATGCAAACGAGTCGGCCCCCTCCACACCCACACACAAGGGGGGCGACTGGAGCGGCTTCACCACTCACACCAGGGCCAACCGCACCAGGCCTCTCCAGGTACCTACGCCCTCCCTCTCTCCTTGTTTGTGTGTATGCGTCTGTGTGGTGTCTTTATGTCAGGCCTACCTGGGCGAGTTGTGCGAAGCCGAGGTGCGTGCGGCATCCAAGGGCGTTGGCGGCAGTAGCAGCGGCAGCAGCGGGGCCGTGGGTGTGGGTGGCACAGCTAATGGGCAGCCCGTCCCGCCGTCCATAGACAAAATGGGCGAGGAGTCCTCATCGTCCGACGATGGCGAGTGCGGTGGGTGGGAGGGCGACGCGGACGACGGCCGGGAGGGCCGGGTGTGGGGCCTTAGCGTGGCGAACGTCAAGAGTGCCGTGGTGGTGGTGCTCATGGCCATTGTCTTCTCGACCGTTCTGTCCCACCTGCCGCAGCTCATCTGGGCGGCGCTCTCATAACGATAGTGGCAATGCAATGATAATGATGATGTAGCAAGGGAGAGGGATGAGGGAGGGGGAAGGGGGAGAGGGACGGTGTGCAGATTGGGGAGTGGGTGCAGGGATGTCTTGTTGCTCTTAGCGTACGTAGCTTCTGCCAGCCTGCCAGCCTGACGAATGAACGCTCTGCCTCTCTAATTCATTTGTGCAGACAGACTTGCCGACCACTCACTCACTCACAGCAAAAGACACAGGCAGGCAGACAGACAGACAGACAGAGAGGTGGGTGTCATTTCGCCGGATGGTCGGCACGGATAGCTAGCTTCTGGAGGGCAGGCAGCAGCCGGGATGACCGCACTGCTGCCCCCCAGGTCCCTTGTCGCCCTCCTTCGCCCCATCCCATTCCATTCCTTGTGCAGACAGACGCCATGCCCACGGAGAGGCAGATATGGCCATAGCAAGCTAGCTAGCTAGGCTGATTGCATCGCGCGAAGGCCCACTCGTCGCGTCGATGGATACATACATGCTGCTTGGACGCCCCTTTTGGCTCATATCGTGTTGCTTCCAGCCTGCCTGCCTGAGATGGGTGTGCCTGGTGGTACCTCTGTGCTGTGTGTGGAGAGAGGGTAACTTTGCCCGCCGCCTTTTGCCTGGCCGTGCACTCACAGGTGCATAATGAATGCATCACACGAGGCAGAATTAGTGGAGGAGGGGGTCCATCGATGCATGCATCGCTGCATTGGGTGGGGTGCTGTTTCACCTTGGCTTGAATGCGCTTCTTCCCTCCCCTTTTGCATTCCAGCGGCGGTTTTGCCACACTCACTGTCCGTTTTGAAGCGCTTCACTCACTCCCTCACTCTCTCAGATTTCCACCGACCCACACCGTCTTGTGTGTTTGCGTATGTGTTCGCTCCACACAGTCACGCCGGCTTAGCTGAGGATGGCATGAGATGCGTAGCAAGGGGGTGGGGGTGGTTGGCAGGGTTTCATCCTCACGGCTGCTGCATCGTGTGTTTGATCGATCGCCCACACCGATGCGCCACAGACAGACAGACAGACAAGCAGACAGACAGCCGAGATCGGCGAGAGGAGGGAGGGGAGGGTTTTGGTGCTTTTCCCGCACGCACCTGCACTGTACAGACGCGCAGGTCGGCGCCTCTTTCGGTTGGGGGGAGGGACTCCTTAGTGTAGGCAGTGACTGAGAGCATACACACATGACGTATGCATCACGCGTGTGGCTAGCACACACATACACACACACACATGCACATCTCTCTCTCTCTCCGCCTGTGTGCTCATGTGTGTACAGTCAGTCATTGATCGCTCGGCTGCCGTGGCTGTATATACACTGCATGAGTGTGTGAGCGATCGAAGGCGTTGCATCCATCCGTCCGTCCATCCATCCATCCATCCATCGCGCGACGTACGTGTGTGTCTTTCTTGCTAGCGGCTGCCTGCTGCTGCCTTGACTCAGTCAGTCAGCCCCCCAGCTGGCTGTTTTGTCGATATCTGATCACTCACTCACGGCGGGCTGACCAGTGGGTGGGCGGCGTGGGTGGATCGTTGAGTGGATGTCATGCCTAGCCAGAAAAGTAGGATGGACATTAGATAAGATATATATGGACCGATCACTGAAAGGCACTCGCCTTCACATGTCTCTCTCGACTTGGCCCTATGATTGACTCTTCCCACACACACCCATGGGCAGACCCATCGATGGGGAGACCTGCACAAATTTCCTTCAGTCTGGACTGGAGCTAATGAGCGCACATCCGTCGCTTGAACTCATCGACCTTTGTCCCTCTCCCACTCATCCCCACACACCACATACCACCGCAGCCACACACTGAACGATATTGCCGACGACCCAAAACACATATCACAGCCCATCTGTCTGTGTATGTCTGTCTGCCTGTGTGCGATTGAGACGCGATGAGACAAGCAATGCACCACTGGCAAGACAAGTGTGGCAGCTGCCGACACAAAGACAGACACACACAGAGACACACACACCGACACCAGACAGACACAAGGGCCTTACGCACTTCACACAACAACCATACCGCTTCACACAATCATCACGCCACACACCTTTCGCACGAGAGGTCACATCAAGCAATCACTTGTACTTCACCATGATCTCTCTGATCTCCGGCTTGCTCGCCGCCTCGTCCCAGGGCGTCTTCCCCTGTCGTCACGAGATGTGATGAGCACATCACTCGACCCATCGATGGTGTGAATGTCTGTGTGCACTCACAATTTTGTCTTTGATGTCGAGCAGAGCACTGCCGCCCCACTCGAGCCTTTGAGAATGACACACAGAGAGACAGAGAGTGGAGAAGACACTCGCGTCAGTCAGTCATCTGTGTGGCCCACAGCAGAGACACAACTGCAGAGCGGCTATAGGATACAGCCTTGTGGAGTGCCGTCCTGCCGAACTGTGTGTGTCATGCGAACAAAAGAAAGGCAATCAATCAGATGAGAGGCATTTTGTGTTTTTTCGTGGGTGAGGTCTCACCTTGTCCGTCTGAGTGAGCAGGTCCTCCCCTCCTTTGGCATACAGAACCTTCAGCACCTCGACATGACCATTGACGGCAGCATAGATGAATGGCGTGGCGCCTGGCCCCCACCACCCACTCTGCAATCAACACACATACACACACACACACACTGACGTGTCAGAGACGTGTCTGTGCTCTGTTACCTTGGTCCGTGCATCGACCAGTTTGGGATCCCACTCCAGCAGCTGCTTGACCGCCGCAAGACGGCCATCGAAGGCAGCCAAGTGCAGAGCATTCGAGCCAGTCTGCATTGCATCACAGCCGACACACATCTCTTCAGCAGCAACACAGAGGATGGTTTGTCTGTGTCGGTACCTCGTCTGTTTGCTGCAGTACGTCAGGTTTGCTCTCATACATGACTTTCATGATGCCCACGTGACCCCTTTTTGCAGTCAACAGGAAGGGTGTTTTCTACGCGCATAAATGAGAACGCATCAAAGACTGCTGAGTGCATTTCTGTCGTCTTCACGATCGCATACCTTGTCGGAATTGCTCTCGTCTCGTTTGTCGAGTATGTTCTTGCCGTCTCGAGCGATGAGCGAACGAACCGCCGGAAGATCGCCGGCGTCGACAGCCTTCCAGATGTCACTCTGACACACAATCAGCACAAGAGCAGCGGCCCATTGACGTGTGGGATTCAGTCTCTGTCTTCCTGACGTGTTTGATCTGCGGCTGTGGGGCGCTCGGCGGCGTCTTTGCTGATGGCTGCTGGGCGGGGGACGCTGCACGACACAGACAGATCATGTGGCGCTGTGTCTCTCGCTGTGTGTGTGTGTGTGTGTCGCGGACCTATGTGCTGTGACAGCGGCTGAGAGGTCTTTTTGACCACACTGCTCGTCGTCCCCGTTGTGGTGCTGGCCGTGCTCATGTGGACACCCGACGAATGGCCGACAGCAGACACACCAGGAGATGACGCACTGCCTGCATTTGACCGCAAGATGTGCAAACAGAGCAGAGAGCAGCCTCATGTCAGTCAGTGATCACCTTTAACTCTCTCGCCCGCCCCGCGGAAGAATCCCCAGCGGAACCGCGGCGGTGCCTGCGAGTCAGCTGCTGTCCCGCTTTGACTCCCAGACGAAGGAGAGATGCCCAACTTGTCGAGGACCTGCCATGGGATGAGCAGCAAGGCGCAGCAAAGAGATGAGCAATCTCTGCCCGAGTGTGTGTGTGTGTGACTTGTTTGGCTGTCGGGCGGTTAGCCGCTTTGTAGGCAAAAGAACTCTGATAAACGCAGAGAGGGGACAGAGAAGAGAGTATGTAATCGATACGCATGATGTCTTTCTTGCCTTGATGGCATTCTTGACGTTCGCCGGCAGGGATGCCGGGATGGCCGGAATCTGACATGAAGGGAGACACCGAATGAAAGCAGGACAGGGAGCGGACAACAAGAGAAGTGGAGTGTCACCTGCTTCCGGACCACAACTGCTGTGATGATGGCGGCGGGGCTTTGGCCTTCGAAGGGCGGCCCGCCTGAGCGCCGCAAATCTCAGCTGATGCCTCAATAATATTGCGTCTGACTCGTGGGCAGACGACTGTGCTGACCTCCGTGTAGCTCGCCACTGAATCGAAGGCTTCCCCACTATCCGACTGAATCGAAGGCTTCCCCACTGCACACACAAGCAGTCATACAAAGGCCGCCGTCCACACGAAACTTCTCACGCACTTACGCTTCTCAGGATCCAATCCTTCGGGAGACATGAAGTTGTAGGTCCCCCCGCCTGCAGCACCGGGCATCAGTGCGATTGAGTGCATTCACTTTGGTCTCTGTCAGGGTGTCTCTGGCCACCTGCAAAGGAGCTCGTTGTCCTCTGAGTGTTGCGCGTCATGCCGAAGTCAGATATCTTCGCCACAAGCCCCTCAGTCAACTGACAAACAGGTGTGACATGACAGCCGCCTGCAGCCGTCGACTGAGAGATGGCTTCCCTCACCAGAATGTTCGCCGGATTAAGGTCCAGGTGAGCGATCCCGTGGTCGTGAAGATACTGCACTCCTTCACATATCTGACGGCAATCGACACACACACACAGAGATGAGACGCCTGACGCCGGCTGTCTGTCTGCTCTTCCGTATCCGTACCTCTCTTATGAGTCTGTCTCGCACTTCGGGCTTCAGTGGTCTGTTCGTGGCCAGATAGGCCGCCAGAGAGCCGCCCTCACACAACTCTGATGAGAATGGCGAGCAGACACACAGAGGAAGTCAGATGAACGCAGCGAAGGAGCGGCAGCCCTCACCGGTGACGATCATGAGTCCGTGCTTTTTGTCCGCCGCACAGACGCCCAGGAACTCTACGATGTTGGGATGACGCAGATGCTGCATGGGCTCCACCTCTCGCAAAACCTCAATGAACTGTTCCTGCACAGACACAGAAGGCACACACACACACACGGAGGTCACCCCACCAGTGAGGGAATCCTCCTCCCCCTCAGGCTGTGTGTTCGCACGTACGTGCATGTCGAGCTCTTCGCTCGGGTGGGCGATCTTGACGGCCACGGGCCGCCCCCTGAAGACGCCCCGGTACACAACTCCAAATCCCCCCCTTCCTGTGTGCCCCAGACACAACAAGGATGCCCGTGACAGCCCCCTGCCACCACACATCGTCTCAGTGACACTCACCGAGCTTGTCATCCTCGCTGAAGGTGAGATCCTTGGCGTAGATCACCAGACGAGGCACCTTACTGGCAGCCATTGGTGGCGAGATGGGATGGAGACCGGGACCGGCAACTCGGCGCCCCCAGCTGGCCCCCGTCTCGACGCGGCGTTTGAGTGCTTCGACTCGGAAGGGCTTTGTCAAGCGTCTTTGTTGCAGCGCAAGTTTGGCTGTCAGAAGGAACTGTCGGGTCCACATCGCATCGCATCGGTCTTTCTGTCCCTTCCCTCTTTGTATTTTCGGCTCGCCAGCCTCGATCCGGTCCCCTGTCTTTGGATAAGGCAGCCCAGCCCAACGGTTACCGCAGTACAGCTTCGTTTCTGTTTCCTTTGTGGCAAGTTTGTGCAAGTCTGCAACGCTGTGACACCACCCCACGGTTATGATGACTCCGAGCGAAGAGGCCAAGTACACTGACAAGGTGCTCAGTGAGATCGTTCCCGCGCCCAGGTGAGGGAGGGTCAAGGAAGGCAGGCCGGGAGGGAGACGTGAAGGTTGTTCCCTCTTTGTGCCATGTGTGTCGGTTTGTATCCGGCTGCCTGTACTGACTGTAGTGATCTGTTGGAGGAGTGGCTGCTACTGCTTCACGAGCCCATCCGCAGACAACTCAAGCAGGTCGGGAAGAGCAGTCAGCCCACATGGATGGCCTCTTGACTGCATATAAAATTGATGGATTGGCGATTAATTTCAATGTCGGTGCTGTCCTGTCTGCAGTTGCGGAGGTTCACGACCTTGCTCCGCGAAGGCAAGAAGTGGCGGCTGGAACAGTTTTTGCAGGTCACACTCACGCACGAAGACGCCACTCACTCCTTTCATCGTGCGTGTGTGTGTGTGTGTGTGTGCAGTGGTTCAGTGAGAGTGTGGGTGTGTTTATGGATCGTGCGCTGGCGTTGGAGAAGGTCCTGTTCGACACGTGGATGTCGTGCACGCCGCTTACCACTCTGTACAAGCAGCCATACCGGGACAGATACAATGACGTCCTGGAGGTAATAAAGCACTGAGCAACAGACATCACACAAAAGATACATACCCACACACACACAGAGAGACAGAGAGACAGCCACTGGGGAGGCAGAGAGAGAAAGAGAGAAGGATGACAACATGGGGAGAGACACACACACTCTGTCTCTGCATTTGTTGTTGTGCGTCGGTCAGCGGCTGACCAAGCTGATGGACGCGGCCAAGAGGTTCCGCCAGAGGCCTTTCGAGGAGAGCCTCACAGAAACCTGCGAGGTGGGCACTGGGCAACCACACACAAAGATATACAGAGAGGCACGAACACCTGGCTGGCCTCTCTCGTGTGTGTGTGCTGTGTCTCTGTTCACCTGTAGGCGTTGGATCTGCTGATTCCATACACGGAGAAGCACATTGACGAAATGGTCGGTGCACACACACACAGACACAGACAGACAGACAGGGAGAGGGAGGGAGGGAGATAGAGAGAGATCCGTCCATCCATCTGTCGGTGCGTCTGTCATGTGTATGTTCAGGAGAAGTTGTCAATCGACCCCGTCGGCGGTGCGAAATGCCTGTACTCCCTCTCGGACCAGGCAAGTCCATCTCCACCTCCAGCCCCCCTCCCCCACAGACACACACCCCGACACACCTCTCTGTCTCTCTCTGTGTCTCTCTCTGTGTCCATCCATCAGGAGTTTCTCATGAAGGAGTACCTGCACAAGTGGATGAAGCTGGAGGACGCGCGCATCCTGCTGCCTGCCGTGCTGGACGTACGTGCCTTGAAGGAGATGTGTGATGGTGGCTGAACGCACAGATGCATCTGCCCTCCCCCCCCTCTCTCTCTGTGCAGACTGCTGGGTATTGGATGACGGCCCACGGGGTGAATGTGCTGCGGTCGAGGATGACCAGCTACACGCTGTTTATGAACGACTGCTTCTGGGCACCCGCCTATCGCAAGAAAAATGGTGAGTGATTGAGTGGGACTGCCATGAGATTTGCCCGCGAGACACAGGGAGAACGTGTGTGTGTCTGTGTGTGTGTGTGTGTGTGTTGGTGTGTGCTCATGCAGGTCGTTATTATGACCTGTTGGCTGATGTGCCCAAGGAGGCCAAGAGTTGCTGGGGCCTCTGCTGCTGATTATTGGTGGTCGACGCGTTCATTTGTGAGTGGCCGGGTGGCTAAGTGGGCCATAGAGTGGATAGCTAGGGTCGACTGCCGGCTTATACTGCGTGTGGTATGAGACGTACTTAATGTCGTGTGTGCACCATTTGTGATGTACACGCAAATCAATGCTTACTGACAGTGACACACAGAATCCGTCAATCCCAATCGCAGGAGATCCGTCAATCGGTCAATCGGTCAATCCCATTTGCGTTGCAACGCACATGCGCCCAAGGCCTCGCACGCACCCTAAATCAAACAGACCGAAGAAAGCCACTTACTGGACGGTCTGCCCACACAGGATCTCTGTTCATTGATATATACACACACACACACACACACCCCTAAATACGTGTTGGGGCAGGGCTGCAGCTGCTATGCAACAAGCAAGCAATGCGCAGCGCTTGCCCGCAGCCGACCCTACTTGCGTGCGTGTTTATGCACGTATTCTCTCAGCGGAGCCGTCATTTTCATTCCCCCCAGTATGTACTCAGTGGAGCTCAGCTGGGGTGCAGGTGGGTGTAAAAAAGCAGAGAGGCGATCTGGCGATGTGAGTGGAACCATTGGATTCATCAACATCTCATCAACATCTCATCAACATACCGTGATTGATTGCCATTGGTGTCAAAGTGTGCAGATTCACACACGGCACGCACCCCTCTCTGTCTGTCTCTCTGTCTCTCGGTCTGTCTGTCTGTCTATCTGTCTGTCGGCCATGCAGATTCGCCTGTATGCTCTGTACAAGGCTCCATCCGTCTCTGTGTGCCGGATTCTGTTGACGTGTCAAAAGCTCGACGCTCTGACACTCTTATCAATTAATTAGCACGCCATCCATCCATCCATCCACTCATTGGTCAAATGATGGCCCTGCCCTGTTGGTCTCTGATCATCTGCGGCAGAGCCAAACACATAAACCGGCCGCCGGCAATCTCGCCCAGCCACTCGGCCTGCAGGCGAGTGACAGACACACACAGAGACAGACAGACAGACAGACACACAGACGCGCATTAACGGTGCCGTTGGGAACATATCATCACGCTACTGACCGATCGCCATGCGACGCACTCGCTGGCGGTGAGTGTGGCGGCATCGTCATGATGGTCGGGGCCGGCGTACTGCGGGTCGACCACCAGATACGAAGACTCCCCTGCAGTCAGTCAAGCAATGGGGGACATTTGGCTCTCTCTCTCCCTCTGTGTGTCTGTTGGTGTGCACCTGTGTGTGTGTCTGTTGCCGTGGCGACCAGGATGAGTGTGAGGCTGCCGACGCCCACGAGGATGGGCGTGCCCTGTGCGACGAAATGCTGCCTGATCTGCTGGCTGTAGCTGCCCAGGTCAGTCGCATCCTGCACACACACACACACACACACGCGCGCGCGCGCACTCGTCTGTCTCTCTCCCTCTCTGTGTGTGTGTGTGTTGGTGTCCCTCAGTCAATTACTCACCTGAATGAACAGAAGGACCGACTTATCGTCATCGTCCTTCTCCTTGCCGACGAGCCATTCCAGCGCACAGCTCCCTGTGGGGGGCGGGCACACGCCTCACAATGAATGGGGTACACCAGTGACTCCTACAAAGTGCCTGCCTGACCTTCCACACAGCCGAGCCATGTGGTTGATCCGATAGCGAGCTGTCTGTGTGCGGGCTCTCGCGCCCTGAGCACCCTCTGGATGTCACTGTGCGAAGGGACGGCCTGCAGTGGTTGGCCGATCGAACGAGTCACACGCGCCCCAAGCACCATTATGGATCTGCTGTGTGCATGCCTCTCTCTCTCTTGCTATCTGTGTGCAGACCTGTGTGGTGTATCCCTGTCGTGTGTACCATGACACGATGGTCATGACAGCGCGGTAGCAGCCGCCCCACCCGATGTCGGCCACACCGCCGTGACCGCAGTGATGGTACTCGTAACTTCCTGCACACACACACACACAGACAGAGAGAGACAAAGAGAGAGAGATGCGCAGCTGTAGGGGAGAGAGAGAGAGAGAGGTGCATACCTCTGACGCTCCGCACATGTGTGTATCTTTGTGTCTTGTGGATGAGGGCCCTGTGGGGCTGCACACAGCGGGCAAACGCACACACACACACACAGCGACACATTCCCCACTCAGGCAGCTCTCATGGGGTGCGTCCGCTCTTAGCTCACATTGATCAGCCGCCCCTCGTCGGTCACTCTGCTCTCGCCCTCGCCACGCAAAGCCGCCTGAGTGAACGAAATGCATACCGCCGGACTCGCAAAAGTAGAGACCCCCGTCCACCCGGTTACCTCTTTTGTGACGCAGGGGTACATCGGGAGGCGCCAAATGCGGTGCAGCAACAGGCGACGCCTAAACAGACACAGACAGACAGACGGACGGACACAGAGAAAGAGAGAGGGAGAGGTGTGGAGGGTGCTCCATCGGATATATCCCACACCCACTCTCGCGTGTCGATCTGCGGACCGCCGAGGATCAGAGGATGGGACAGCACCAAAGGCTGCACACACACACACACACACACAGAGCGACGATATCAATCCATCCATCGTGTGAGTGTTGGGTGTACACAAGCAAACACAAGGGCACCTGCAGCAGATAGTACCCGACGCACTGGCCCCATCGCTGCGTGTCGGCCATGACTTTCAGCAGCTGACGCACCAGGGACTGGCCCACCAAAGACAGACCTGAACACACACAGAAACCACACATAAGGCCTTTGCACTAACGCGCCGATATTAATGGGATTATAATTTGCGGCACCTTTCTGCACAGCGGTTGATCGGGTCATGACGGCCAGGCCGTGCGCCGTCGTGCACATCAACGAGGGCCTCTCTGTGTCTGTGTGCGCCGGTGGGTGGCGGTAAGACTTAGCCAATGGGGGGCGTCCAGAAATCGGCTGTGCGTATGTGCTGCAGGGGATGATCGGCACTGTCGTTGACGGCACCGCTGCTGATGAGGATCTACACCGCCACACACACAGACACAGACACAGACCAACACCGATGGCTGCGTGACGAACGGGTGTGCGGCATGGATGGATCGCTGAGTCGATGGATAGATGGCACCAATACGCAACACTTATACGTATATACATAATCTATACACGTATACATATACTGTGTATGTGTATGTGTATATGTACATTGTACATTATACATACATACATACAAATGCAGACATACAGACATTTGTATATATGTATGTATGTATGTGGGAATCTCTCTCTCGCTCTCTCTCTCTCTCTCTCTCTCTGTGTGTGTGTGTGTGTGGGGGGGGGGGGCATACATCAATTCGCCGATTGGCTCGGTCAACAGTGCGGCGACGTCTGACTCCGCCGCACCATCGACTGTGTAGGTAAAGGCACACACGCATCGGTACAATGTGCAATTAAGGCACCATGTGTGTGTGCGGTTACCAATCTCCTTTATCGTCAGCGGCCGCATGTCGCTGCCCTGCACAGACACACACATACAATCGTGTGGCCACTCCTGCGTGTGCGTCTGTCAGCATCAATGGCTTTGTTCTCACGGCTATGAGGAGGCGCATGCAGTCGCCCTTGCCGCACACCAATTGCCTCAGGAAGGCCTGCAGGTGGGCAATGAGGTCCTTTGGCGTCACACCGACGCACCTGCACCACACCGCACCGACGACACCCACACACACAGACACATGCACACAGATTGAGAGAGAGATTATTGTGCCCACGAGAGTTCCATGCTCGCGCGCAAGGCCACGTAGTCGTTCACAATGGGCGCAATCGACACTGGGATGGAGAGGCCCTTGCTCGTGTGTGCGGTGAAGCGATCCGCCAATGCGACGGACTCATCTGTGAGAAACCGCCCACACTCATCATGTGGGCGCCATCGACTCACTGTGTGCTGCCTATGTATGTGTGTGGTTGTGTGCGGACTGACCGTCTTTGACAGTCAGCCGCACGAGGCACTGCGAGCCCCCAGCAGCGTCTGCACGTCATCCTCACACACAACAGACACTGATGTGTGCCGACATCCATCGCTGTGTGAGTGCCCACCAGTGTGTTGTGTGTGCTCGTCTGTCGGTGCTGCCGTCGTGCCGACCACAGACAGTCCCAAAGGCAGCGCTGAACGAAGAACGGAGAGAGGGAGGGAGGAAGGGAGGGAGGACACACACAGGTGGATGGCCGCATCCATCTGTCTGTCTGGCGGATTGGCTCACCATCAGTGATGTCCTGCAGTGAGGGCACATCGGTGTCATCGATGGCCTCGTCGTCGTCACGCTGGGGCGGGTAACTGCACACGCAATCACAACACACACACACGAGAGGCACAATGATACCCGCAAGTGTGTGTGCTGATGTTTCACATGAATGCGCCAATCAAGTCAGTCCATCTCCCTTCGTCCTCGTGCTTCTTCGTCACGCCGACCACACAGACGCGCTGCACACACACGCACAACGCAAAGCAGCTGAACGAGGTGCGTCATCATCTCAGTGGTGCTTGCCTGCTGCTGTTGGTGCTTGTGCTGATGCAGGTGCAAGATCCGCTCGGCCACAGACTCATCAATTCGCAACATGTCGAGGGCATGGCTTGAGAGAGCGGTTTCACGGAATGAGGGGCGCGAGCCTGTGTTGGTGGGCCATGCCTGCATCGGTGGTGTGGTTTTCTGTAGTGTGCGTGTGTGTCGTGTGGTGTGATTCGGTGCTGCCTTTTCTCTGTGCGATGAGTCCCCGTGAATGGATGGTCTTGATACACGGTAGACTCGAGATCAGACGCTGTGGCCGCTTTCCGTTACGTCGACGTCAAAGAAGCCTGCCAGCGGCAGTCCTACATATGGCTTTGAGGGGTTGGTCTGCTATGCGTGTCGTCACGTTACTCCTGGGATCGACACGGTGGCACACTCATGCAGCTCATGGAGGAATGAATGCCATTCCATGGCATTCATTCCCCCGGCCCAAAATCTCTCCCCCCTGCCAACTTGAAGCTTGCTGGCACTGTCCGTCTCTCTGCCTGTACACCCCCCACACACATGCACTCCCCCGCCCAATCAGTGAGTCGCTCGCTACACATCCACTCACCGACTACCGCCAGGAGTCGTTTTGTTTGCAGATCTCGATCGACAGACAGAGAAAGAACACATGCATAATGGGGCCGGTGCGTCTAGATATGGACGGCGGGTGACAACACAGCAAACGTCAAAAACCTACGGCCTGGGCTCCTCTCACTTCTCTGCTCAGCTCACCCAGCTCCTTCCTTCGCTTCGCGAACGTTACACAGTAGAGCAGCTGACAGCTCAACAGGCGACAGGAGCATCAGTTGGCTTCGCTGCCGTCTGACCCATTATTCTTTGCCTCCTCTGATCGCGCGCTGGGCAGCTCGTCGAGCTCGAAAGATGGCGGCTGGCGGCCATACAGCCGCTTGAAGGCCGTGCGGGCCACAAAGTTGCGGAAGGGGTCTTTTTGCCTCGCTTCTCTCAGGTGCTCGATGCCGGTCTCGACACGCTGCCGGATGTCGTTGTAGACGGACTGGCACGTGTCGCGGTCGGTGGGGCTGACGGCCGTCAGGTCGACGGGAGCGTGGAAGAGAAAGTAGAAGCGGTCGGGGACCTTTGGCACACTCAGTGGCGGCACCATCTTCTCGTACTCCCTCACTGTGGGCATCTTGTCGGCCTGTCGTCTGATGCGCTCGCCGAGCCCCAGAGGCAGCCGCAGCATCTCCTCGGGATCGAGCAGCATCTGGAAGCTGTCCGACGCACCGATGGCCGAGAAGGGCACTATAGTGTAGTTGTATTTGGCCGCCGTGCGCACAAACTCGGCCGTGTCCGCCCACAAGACCTATGGAGAGAGAGGAGAGGAGAGGAAAGGAGAGGGTGAGAGTGGGTAGCTGAGCGTCTGTCCGATTGCGTACACACCAGGTCGTTCTCTCCTTTCCTGTGAAACACCTCGCGCACCCCACCTAAGCGAAGGCACACCAGACACCACAGCAGACACACGAGTGTATGTGGAGAGGGACATCCATCCATCCATCCATTCACCCGCTCCACATGAGTGCCAGTAGCACAAGGAGTGTCCGTCCGTACCAGGGAAGAGCAGTATCCACTCCTGCCTCTGCATCAGCCGCACCAGGTTCCGCCCCGTCACAGGCACCGCACCAAACCGCTCAAGCGGCGGCATCCCCATCACGATATCGCTCTCCCGCCCCTCCCCATTGCTCTCGTCTCCACTTTCATCACTTCGCCGATTCCTCCGCCTATTCCGCAATGGGAGAGCGGGAAGAGGCGGCGGCGGGGGCAATGGCGGCAGGAACCGGCGAGAGGATTGTTGTTGCTGTGGCTGTAGCGGCTGCTGTGATTGTGTGGGGGATTGTGTGGGTGCAGTGGTGATGGTGCGAGTGGACCTGTTGGGGTCGGTGCTGCCGGGACCGAAGCCGTTGAACACTATCGGGTGGGCCATGCCGCGGACTAACCGACCGCTCTCCTGGTTGCACCAAGACAACACAGACAATGGAGAATGGATTTGTTTGGTTGGTGACGTAGCTAGGTAGGTACCTACCTTGTATATCTGCCGCACGAGGAGCCCGAGATCGAGGCCGTACAGCTGGTGGTTGCCCACAAACAGCACTCGCCGGTCGGTGGGCACGCCAGACAGACCCCTTGAATACACACACACACACACACACACGCACACACACGTGTCCACACACACACACACGCATGGCTGTCGGTCATCTTGTTTCTCACCAGATCCTTCGGCCGTACACGTTGGTCGATACCCACACGGGCGACGTCGCATTCTCTATCCTGTTGACCTGCTGCATCTCCAAATCGGTCACCTACCGGGCCGTGGCGGGCACACACACACACAGATGAGATGGACGTGTGTGTGCGTGTGCACCGCACACAGAAAGGAGGGAGGACAGAAAAGACCAAATAAATCAACAGCCCGTATGTACCTCGGTGAGTTTTGGCGGCACGAATTTCTCAAAGTACTTTTCCTCTGCAGACGGTGGGGGGTTGAGTATCTTGGACGTGAATAGGATGTCCGTCAGGTTCGTCCGGTTGTCCAGCACATAGTGCCCCGAACCGGCCACCAACACCTTGCACAGGCACCACACACACACACACACACATACACACATACCATCATGGCTTGCCTCACAGGCAGGAGCGCATTGATTCATTGGCAGGCACCTGCTCGCTGTCGGGCATCAGTTTCGCCAGCCGCTTGGCCTCCCTCTCACTGGGCAGCATGGCGTCCTCGCTGCCCGCCACAATCACCGTGGGCAGGTCGTAGGGGTACTTGTCCCTCTTGGTCTGCAGCTTGATCGACACGCGCTCACTGCCGTCGAGCAGCCACTTCTCCAGACGAAACCTCAGGGTGTCGGGGTCGATGCGGTCTGCCAATCGCGAGAAGCCCGCCCAGGTTGACTGCACTGCAAGCAGCACACAATGCATGGGATACAGTGAAAGAAAGAGAGCCATCCATCCATCCACACGTTGTCCTTCTGTGTGTCTGTCTGTCTGTCTGTCTGTATGTCTTTCCTCAGCTACCTACCTTGTTTGACGAGCTCTCTCGGCCTCTGTGTGATGGGCACAGAGGACGGCCAGAAGGCCTCCCGAATCGATGCGCGCTGGATGGGGTCGGGCACCGTCGACAGCAAAGCCAGGCTGCCCATCAGGGTGTAAAGGGGGCCGTCGAGCGCGGTGGCTATCGGCCCCAGCAGCGGCCAGGCCGTGTAGAGGTATGATGTGGCGGGGTTGACCACCAGCACGCCCTTCAGGAGCCGCTGCGGGCGCAACAGGGGGTCTGTGGCGCACCTCAATGCAACACCCAGGGCGAGAAGGCCCCCAAAGCTGTCACCGACAAGCACCACCTACACAGACAGACAGACAGACCAACAGTGAGTCTGTGTGTGAGTGTGCCAACCACCGGACCTGTTTGTGTGGTTGTTGCTGTTTGAGCTGTTTGATGAAGGTGACCACGGCTCCCTCGAGCTCTGAGAAGGTGGAGCGGTCAGTTGGCGGGATTGACAGCCGCCAGACGGGACACCGGTGCGACAGACTCGCCAGCTGCGGCTGAGAACTGTTGCCCGAATAACCTACGAGAACCACTCACACACGGACCGCACACAAAGGGGGACAGAGGGAGAGAGAAGCGCTTGCCAATTAGACTGACTGAAGCGAGCAGTGCAGTGCATGGTCTTCTTCCTCCCTCCCTCACCGAAGATGCCGGGGAGGAAGAGCACCACAGTGTCGTCCCTCCGCGTCACCGCCTCACCGTCCGTCAGGTTCCCCTCCCTGTCCAGCACGTCGAACTCCACACCATTCACAGCCACACGCGGCCTCTCATCCATGACAACAGCAGCAGCAGCAGCAGCAGCAGACGCCTGGGTCTCATGGTTCACCGCTGCTTGTCGTCCGTGGTGCAGTGCTGATGCGTTGTTGCCATTCAGCCGAGCGGGCAGCTCGGTGGCCACTGATTGCGGCGGTGATGGCGGCTGCTCAACGGGCCGGGAGGCCGCATAATGTCGCGAGAGTTGAGCCAGATGTGGGCGCGAAGACGGTGCTGCTGATCTCCTGCCCCTGTCCAGTGGCAGCCCGGAGGCGGGTAAGAAGGCTGTCTTCTGCAGCCCGATGTCAGAAGATACGGCAAGGGCGCCAGATGAACACGCCAGCAGACGCAGCAGCGTCTCAATGGTCGTCTGCATTCCCGGGTCAGCCGATACACGTTTGCTTCAGCTGCAGATAATGAAGAGATCTCGCAACAACAACGTCAGACGCGGCACCGTGCGTCGTATGCCGTCTTCATTGCTCCCTTTTCCCCTTGCGCCCTGTGCGAGCTTTGGTGGGAGCTTAGCTCGCGCACGCGGTGCGAACAGACTCAGCCTGCCAGGCAGATCTAATGGTATCAACGATCCGCATCCGTGTGCATCAAGATCTGCAACACCGGGGCTCAGGAAAGCGAAAGAGGAGGAGGTCAGCACTGCCCCACCCTCCCATCTCGCTGCTATGCACCGTCCTGGCGATGCCGTGCCTTTCTGCCGCCGCCAGCCCTCTTGCGCCGTCCATCCGGCCGGCGTCATTCATCCATCAGCACACACCCCTCCATCAGCACAATAGACGAAGGCGGAAGAATCATCAGCCGGCGCCACCAATGATGGCCACGCCGGCCACGGCCAGTGTGTCTGTGCCAGCCCTGAAGAAGAGCTTCGACGCACTGCAGAGCTGGATCACTCGGCACGGCGGTGTGGCGAGCGACGTGGTCTGTGAGAGGGAGAGGGGTATGGGGTTTGGGGTGAAGTGTCTGAAGGACAAGAGGGAGGGGGAGGTGGTGCTCTATGTGCCGAGGAGGCTGCACATGGACGTCAATGCCACCTATCGACACGATATGGAATGGTTGCTCAAAGGTACAATGGACAGATAGACAGACAGACAGACACAGAGAGAGAGTCGGCGTGCCCACGGTCTTTCTCGTCTCGATTGATTGACTGGTGGGTGGGTGGATGGATGGATGGATGTGTGCAATAATACATGCAGGCATTCAACTGCCGGAAACCGTTGACGGCTCAGTGCCCCCCGACCTGTTCATGCTGCAGCTTGGGCTGGTGGTGCTCGCCGAGCGCATCAAGGGCAACTCCTTCTTCCAACCCTACATCGACGTCCTGCCGGCATCCTTTGTCGGGCTCCCACTGTTCTTCAACTCGGCCTGCCTCGCCGCGCTCGAGGAGACCGGCCAACGGGCGCATGTCGGATCGGTGTCCAAGTCCCTGATGCAGCTGGCCAAGAAGATCTCTCACCGGTATGTGACCACAAAGCGTATGTTCTTCGAGAGTGATGCCGCCGGTGCCAACGGTGGTGGTGTTGGTGGTGGTGGGGAGGTGGAGGTGGACGCGAACCTCTTGGGGTGGGCCTTGGCTATTTCCTACACACGGTCTATCTGGCTTCCCAGGTAAGTGACCCCCCCTTCCCCCCAGCCAGCCAGCCAGCCAGCCAGACAGAGAGATAGACCGACCCTCATGTCTGTCTGTGCGTCAGGTCATTTCCAGACAGTAAACAATTCATCGATGCATTGGTGTTCCCTGCTCGCTTGGTGCCCCTGGTTGACATGATCAATCACGAATTCTTCTTCGACGCCAACTGCCGGCTGGAATGGGATGCGGAGGGGTCCGTTCTCGTGGTTGCCAACCGGTATGCATTTCGATCTGTCAATCCTCCCCTCAAGCCTTTCGTCCATACTGTATCATTTTATGTATGTCAAAAGGGATATCTCGGCGGGTGAATTCCTCCGTTACGACTACGGTCGCTTTGCGAGGAGCCAAGAGTAAGACACACACACACACACACACACATACACACCGAGAGAGAGAGAGAGAGAGAGAGAGGAGGGACGTGAATGCCTGCCATCCACCCTCCCACTGTGCCGTGTGTTGGCCTTTGTTGTTGGTGTGAATGCAATCAGGTTGCCATCGTCCTTTTATCTGACGTGGTACGGGTTTGTGCCCGAGGGCGGCCCCCATGACTTTCTGCCGTTCTCCTTCGACAAGCGCCTGATCCAGGCCGGCCGGGACACCTTCGCGCCCACCGCCTCAGGAGGCGAGGACGGTGCGCTCGAGATCAGCGAATGGCGAGTACGCGACGCGCGCTGCCGTCATTGTTTCTCGATGGAATGTGTGCGGTATCTATCTCACTATCTAGGCTGACCTGTTGGAGAGGTTACGGCTGCTGGGGACTGACAGCGATCGCCTGATGAAGATAAAGGCAGGTGGGTATCCGGCGGCGGTAACCCATTCATCTGTCCATTGTGGCCTCTTCCCCGTTGTCCTCTGAACGCACAGTGCCGCCCATTGTGGACGGCCGCTTCGTGGCCGCAATGCGCATTCTCTCTGCCAGGACCATCGACGAGCTGAGAAGCCAGACAGGAAGCACAACGAAGGGGACCTCAGCGGATGGTGGGTCTCTGTCGGGCCGAGTTGGATGCCTTGTGTGACCTCCGGAGGGGGCGGTTGGCCGACAAGCAGGTCGAGTTGGATGCACTCAAAAGCGTTAAGGTACGAACCGCCACACACCGATCGGCGCATGTGTAGACACACCAGACTAGTGTCGCCTCATTCTCTCTCTCTCTCTCTCTCTCTGTGTGTGTGTGTGTGTGTGTGCAGGGGGTCATCAGACATCTGCTGTCCTTGAGGAAGCGGACGAGCATAGCGGAGGACGAGAGGCGGCTGCGCGAGGACAAGTCGCTGGGCATCAACATGCGTGTGGCTATTGAGTACCGGCTGACTTGCAAGAGGCTCCTGCAAGGGGCGATCGACGAGATCGACGCCGTCATGCGGGAGGTCATCGAGGACACCAGTATGTAAGACACACATCAGTCAGTCGATCAGACAGACAGACAGACAAGGCCCCGCCCCTTGAGCAATTAGTTCTTGCCAGCCCATCTACCTGCCTTTTGTCTGCTGAAACATTTCGAATGCCTTACTGGTTTTCCTTAATGAGTAGTATGGGTGCGGCATGCACATGACACCTTCCTTGGTGAGATTGAGAGCACGTGTGTCTATGATAGTTCAAGATAGGTCCGCACGCAGCCAGCCGACACATGCACACACAGGCGCACACAGCATGAACATTCTGTACACAACGAGAGGAAAAAGACAGACGCTTCACGTGAACTAATCCTGCGTGTCTCTTCAGACATCCACACGTCACTGCACGCCACGACACGACACCACCTTCAATGACCACGTGTAGATGGATTGCAGACACACCGTCATTCATTCGACTCACACACGTTCGTCTCTGCGTGCGATGTGTATTATATGCGTGTGTACACATTTATGTATGTATGTATGGGCGGCTCCACCGGGGACACGACATGACACGACACAGACACGACACGGACACAGAGCACAGAGAGACGCGTGCACGCACCCCCATAGACACCAACCTGACACGCCACACCGCTCGCAGCCCGGCGGGTATCAAGTAGGGCGCCGGCGACTTTTTCCCCCCTCGCTTGTAAAATATACGGGGCATGTGAAAGCCAGGAGTAGCCAAGGGAAACCTTGGTGAGCCGGACCAGCCGCCCTGGTCGCTGCGAGGTGTCTTGCAGTGCTGCTAGTCTCGTCCGAATGAATGCCCTGTGTGTTCATGAGGACGCCGAATGAATGAATGAATGAATGAGGGAGGAGGGCGGCCAGGGAAAAGCGCGCAAATCAGAGAAGAGGCGTCTCCGCCCGTCTCTGAGTTTAGCACAGCACATCATCCAAAGCATCCCTTTTGTCCAGCCGGACCGTCCTCACCTCAAGTCTTAAAGGAGCCTTATATCCTTGCCGCCCTGCGTCGCGTGAACATCCTCCCTGAGGCTCACTAGTTGAGGTGACTGGGGCTCTCGAGACGGTGTCACTGAGCACTTCAATAGCCGCCCTGTACTGCGCCATGCAAGTGATGCGGGATGCAATGTGCGTGTGCGCTTCGGTGTCATTGCAGATGGCGACGGCGCTTCTCAAGGCCCTCCGAGTGGTGTGTTTCTGCCTCACTCTCCCCGCTGCCAAGACGTTCCAAGTTACATTCCAAGAACAATCTGACAAAACACTCCAAGTTACTTCCGAGGTGGAGGGAAAGCTACACACACACGGCAGACACACACGAGCAGGAACAGCAAAGGGATGGAGGCTCATCTCTTGGTTGCGCCTTGCTGCTCATCCCATGGCAGGTCCTCGACAAGTTGGGCATCTCTCCTTCGTCTGGGAGTCAAAGAGGGACAGCAGCTGACTTGCAGGCACCGCCGCGGTTCCGCTGGGGATTCTTCCGCGGGGCGGGCGAGAGCGTTAAAGGTGATCACTGACACACACACACACAGCGAGAGACACATTAGCACATGATCTGTTTGTCGTGCAGCGTCCCCCACCCAGCAGCCGTTAGCAAAGACACCGCCGAGCGCCCCACAGCCGCAGATCAAACACGTCAGGGACACACCAGCAGCTGAGTCCCACACGTCAATGGGCCGCTCTTCTTGAGCTGGTTGTCTGCAGAATGACATCTTCAAAGCTGCAGAGGTCGGCGATGTGGAGGCCGTTCGTGCGCTCATCGCCAGCGACAGGTACAAAGACGGCAAGAGCATACTCGACAAACGAGACGAGAGCCAGTACAAGGTATGCAATCGTGAAGATGACAGAAGTGGACTCAGTGGTCTGGCTGTGTCTTCTCATTAATGCGCGCAGAACACGCCCTTCCTCGTGGCTGCTGAGAAGGGTCACGTGGACGTCATGTCGGTCATCCATGAGAAAAAACCTGACGTACTGCAACAAACAGACGAGGTACCGACACAGACGAGAATGATTTGTTCTGCTGGTGGTGGTGAGGGAAGATGTATGTTGGCTGCGATGCAATGCAGAATCGTGACAATGCTCTGCACCACGCTGCCAGCAATGGCCGTCTTGCGGCTGTCGATCAGCTGCTGGAGTGGGATCCCAAACTGATCGATGCACGCGACAAGGTGACAGAGCACACACACGTCTCTGACACCTCAGTGTGCCAACTGTGCGTGTGTTTGTTGATTCAGGGGGGCAAGACGTCATTCATGCTGGCTGCCTACTACGGTCATGTCAAGGTGATGGAGGCCCTGTTTGCCAAAGGAGGAGAGAAGCTTCTCACACAGACGGACAATGTGAGACCTCACCCGCGAAAAAACACAAAATGCCTCTCATCTGTCTGATTGCCAACTGTGTGCCAACTGTGTGTGCCAACTGTGTGTGTGTGTGTGTGTGGATTCAGAGCGGCACTACGCCATTCATATTGGCTGCCTCCAGTGGTCATGTCGGTGCGCTGAAGGCTCTGTATGCCAAAGGAGGGAAAGAGCTTCTCACTGAGAAGGACAATGTGAGACCTCATGCGGGCGAAACAGAAACAGAATGCCTCTCATCTGTCTGATTGCCCTTGCCTGTTTGTATGACACACACACAGAGGGGCTGGACGGCACTCCATTGGGCTGCATACTCTAACCAATCTGCAGCTGTGTCTCAGCTGTGGGCCACACAGATGACTGACTGACGCGAGTGTCTCCTCCACTCTCTCTGTCTGTGTGTCATTCTCAAAGGCTCGAGTGGGGCGGCGGTGCTCTGCTCAACATCAAAACCACCAAGGTGAGTGCACACAGACATCCACACCATCGATGGGTCAAGTCATGTGCTCATCTCATCCCATGACAACAGTGGTCGGGCGAGAAGACCCCGTGGGAATTGGCGAAGGAAAAGCCGAACATTAGAAAGATCATGAAGGAGTACAAAAACAAGAAATAGGACTAGTCTAGGCTTGGTGCGCATGCACTACTGACCAATATACCGGCAAGAAAATTTCCCCTCCTCCCCTTGACCCCATGTCCCCATGGGGCGGACGCCTGGGACTTGGCGGAGAAACAGCCGGAGATCAGAAAGATCATGAAGGAGTACAAGCGATAGTCACTGTGTGGTGATGGCTGTGGTCTTATTTCTTCGTGTGTGGAGTGTGTAAGCCCTCGTGTCTCTTGTGTTTGTGTGTGGGAGTACTCTTTGGTAAGTCTGTGTGCGACTGGATGGTCCACTTGCTGAGTGCTCTTTGATGTGCTCACCGGTCAATTGAGCTCCGACGGGGCGGACAGAGGCGCAGGGACCCTTTGACACAAACAATGCCTCGTCTTCTTCGGCACGGATCTCACCCCCTGGCAGCGGCTGCCTCTCTGCGTGTTGAGTGAGTGAGGGGGGCGTCTGGTGCACTCTCTCCTTTGGTCGGGTGTGGTGTCCTGCTGGTGGTCGTCCGTCTGTCTGTCTGTCTGCCTGTCTGTCTCTATCGAGTGGATGTGTCGAATCAACAACTGTGGGCACACACTTAGTTAAAGGTACGCATGGTGCTCAACGCATGGACTTCCAACAAAAAGAGACAGACAGAGAAAAGCCACGGACGAACGCACTCATCCATCCAGCCACCCATTCAGTCATTCACGCATTAAAACTCACACTCACACTCAGACAGACACACACACAACACAGAGAGAGAGAAGACGAAACGAAACAAAACACCCGTTTTGTACGTCTGTCTTGCTCATGCACCAATCAATCAGTCGACTGTCCTTTTCTCGTCGGTTTACATGCAATGACGACTGGAGGAAGGGACCACCACTCACACCACACACGCATCCACACACCATGACGCTGGCTGTCGGTGTGTGTCATTATCCGGCTGCGTGTGTGCCGCCGAAAGTCTGCTGCTGGGGGTGCAGCGGGGAGGCCTCGGGCGATGGGTGGGGGGACGGCAGGTGGGGAGCCGTCGGGTGCAGTGTCTGCTGTGCGGTGGGGGAGGGTGTGTGGGCAGCTGCTGTGGCTGCTTGGTGGTGCTGTTTGGCGCTTTGGACGGCTATGTCCTTCCAGACCTTCTCGATGCGCTCGGCCTCCTTTGGCTTGAAGGCGCCGCTCTGCTGCCACTGGTGCAGCTGCTCGTGGCCTGGCAGAACGAAACACACACAGAGAGAGAGAGAGAGAGACGTGTGTGTTGGGGGTAGGCGCGAGAGGATGCCCACGAGGCGGGGGAGGTGACAGCGGTTGGGGCCTAACACGCCCTCGTGGTTCTGAATGCACACACACACACACACACACACACACAGAGAGAGAGAGAGGGAGAGATGGCGTCCGTGTGTGGTCCGTCTCTCTCTCTGTGGCCACCCACCAATCAGTTTCATCCTCGCGTACGCACGCAACCCACACAATCCATCCATCCATCCATCCATCCATGTGTGTGATAAGCTTCATGAGTTTCATGAGTTTCTGGCATGTTTCTCCACGTGTCCGCCGCCGATCGTTTGCATAGTGTGGAGGCGGATGAAGAGAGCACACCGCTCAACTCCTGCCGAGACGAAGAGTGCACACAATTGCAACAAGGCAAGCGTCTTGGTGGTCGAAAACTGGCTGCGAGCCACGAAAACCGACCTTTGAGCCCAAAACCAGCTTTGCACAGTGCAAAACCGGTTTTGCGACAGAGAAAACCGGTTTGCGATAGAGAAAACCGGGCTTTGAAAACAAGCAAAACCGGAAATAGATGTCTCCACAAAAGTGTGGCTCGAAAACCGGCACTCAAACAGGGAAAACCGGGCTTTGAAAACAAGCAAAACCGGTTTTCTCTATTGCAAACCGGTTTTCTCTGTCGCAAAACCGGTTTTGCACTGTGCAAAGCTGGTTTTGGGCTCAGAGGTCGGTTTTCGTGGCTCGCAGCCAGTTTTCGACCACCAAGACGCTTGCCCTTAAGGGTATGCACCCACGCCCGTATTCGCGAAAGATGGGCACTGGCCACTAGGACAGAGCACACACTCATACAGGCGGGCTCACCACACGCACGCAGATCAGACTACCATTCTGCACTCGAAAGTATAGTGACCGGCTGCCATTCACGTAGTTGGCCGTCTCAGGGCCCTCAGGCATTCCACTACATTCCTACATTCCACTCGGCACTTACTCCTGCAGGTGACACAGGCAGAGTCTGACGCGAGCGGAAAGGCAGACAGGCAACGGGTCATTTTCATTCATCTCCTGCGAAACATCTTTGGTGGCGGGCCTACTGGGGATCCCTCGCCCTCAGACCCTTCTCGTCACGGCGAGAGAAGGCCTGAACCGGAGGATCGCTTGAAAGCTTGCAAAATCCGACGATTCCCCTGTTGCTTGGGTCTCGTCCCGGCGTCCCGCCCCCCAATCGGCCTCTCCTGGCCCTTTTCTCGAGTGGCTGAGCCCCTGGCTTGATTGAACAGGGGCCATCGGCACCCAACGCGGCCTTCACAATTGGGTGTTTTGGATGGCCGCCAACCCCCGTTTGTTGATCAGGGCGAGGGACCTGAAATTCAATGAGAATGACAAGCCCCTCGGTCGGCGCAACAGCCGCCAGATGGCCCGATTGCACCCCCCCTCCCGACGTCTTGTTGTGTGCTGTGTTGTCATGACTCATGATCATGTAGGGAGCGGGGGCTTCGGGGTGGTCTACAAGGGGCTGTGGAAGAGGCGGCCCGTGGCGGTCAAGATCATGAATGTCGACCGCCTTAGGGACAGAGGGGAAGACGTCGACGATGAGGTGAGCGGCTGAACCCCCGTGGCTGCATTGTGTGCTGTCTGCATTGGTGTGGCGTCTAGGACCTGATGGCTGGGGCGATGGAAGATATTCTGGCCGAGGCTCAGGAGATGCAGCACCTGCGCCACTCCAACATAGTTGAGTTTCTGGGCGTCTGCACACACAGGAAATACGGCCTCGTGATCGTCACAGGTCGGCCTCTTTCGGACTTCATCAATGGGCATCTTAGGTGCCTGTCTTTGTGGATCAAAGTTGTGTGAGGGCGGGTCACTGGAGAAATACCTGGCCAAGAATCGACCGCTGAAGCCGAACGTCCGCGACAAGTCCATCAGAGAGGTGCAGCAGAGCGGACGAACGGGAGACGCCGACCGCCGCCGGCCGCCGCCTGTCGTCTGTGTCTGTCTTTGTCAGATATGTGAGGGCCTGCAGTATCTTCACAATCATGGCATCATGCACAGGGACCTGAAGCCTGGAAACCTTCTGGTGAGGACACAGTGTTCTTTGCCGCTCTCTATGGGCGTCTTCTTGCTGCTTCGTCTCTCCCTTCCGTGTTCAGTTGGGTCAGGATTTGACCATCAAGATATCTGACTTCGGTATGACGCGCAGCATCCAGAGGACAACTACAGTCGCCGGAGGTACACGAAGACAGGCACAGAACCGCTGAGAGGCTGAATTGACCACAATCATGAGTGCGCTGCAGGAGGGGGCACGCCCAACTATATGTCCCCCGAGTCTCTGAAGGATGAGTGTAAGTGTGAGAATCGAATTTGTCGGCGATCTTCACTGTCTCTCTGTCTGTCTGTCTGTCTGTCTGTGTTTCAGTGGAGAAGCTCTCTGAGAAGGATGACATCTGGGCCCTGGGAGGAAGTAAGCAGACCTGTCGCCAGACACTGATGCATAACCTCTCGCTATTCAATACTGTGCGCTTCTGTGCTTCAGTACTGGCTGAGCTGTTTGGAGGTCAGCAGGTCCGCACAATCTGCGCAGCGTATTCTAGTGCTGTGGTGTTCAGGCCGGCCTCCCTTCGAGGGCAAGGTCCACGTGCAGATCATCACTGCGGTTGTCGTGCAGGGAAAGGTGACTGTCCTTTTCCTGACACCCGAGATAACTATCCCTCTCTCTCTTTCTCCCCTCTGTCAGATCCCTGACATTCCCACTTTCCTGCCCCAACACATCAAGGAGGCCATGTTACAAAAGTGTCATGGTGCGGATGTCCTCTCTCTGGCAACGGTCAAACCTACACGCGAAGCATGCCAGCCACCCATACGCACAGCCAAACACACCAGACGACCAACTGATCTCAGCCAACCGAGAGAGAGAGAGAGGTAGCCAGCCACACATACACTTTCGTGCCGTCCGCTCTGAGAGAGAGTCCCGTGTTCCCCTGACTGATGTGCGGGTCAAATGCATATGCTGTCTGCCTCAGTATGTGATCGGCGAGGGGACGGACCTTGTGGCGGATACGTAGGCACACACTGGGAG
>CDMY01000704.1:13959-28837 GCA_001179505.1 Vitrella brassicaformis | reverse complement strand
GCCACGCGTGCCACATCGACATCACCACACCGTCAACCAAAACGTGTCTCGACGTCGCCCATCCCAGTCTGCTCACAAAATCGCAGTCTACACGTACATGGCAGTGCAACATGCCCGTCATACCCCTCATTAGATGGAGTTTACGCACGTGTTCTGCACTAAGGAAAAAAAAAAAACAAGGGCTGTGGTGTGCATCCCCCGGCCCCGCCGGGGTCTAGAATGGACTGGTGTTGGACTGTTGAATCTTTGGTTCAATGTTGCTTGGTGAAGCCTTTTCATGCTCCAGTGTGGCCACTCAGGTCCTCCGGAGGTCTGCATAGTGTCCGTCGTTCAAACTCAAAGCAGTCACACTCTACCATTAGACACCGCTCCATCTGGGACACCGCCCGGGAGCAGTTGGGCTTAGTGTACCTCATCCAAGCCGAAAACATGCATCCAAGCCGAAATCAGTCATCGGCGCTGCATGAGCCTTCTGACTTCTTTCCATTTTCCTCAAAGCTTCGTTCCAAAATAGACGGGGAGAGCCTTCCAAATTAATTGGTCAGGACGATGTGTCAGGCTCTCCCCGTCGTCACGAACCTGACACCCATAGGGTAATACACACATGACGGACCCAACCACCACCAGGCAGGCACGTGAGGCTGAGGCAGTAAGCCAGATCTGAGGTATGAAGCGCCGCTGGTGACCGAGACGGACCATCTCGTGGTAGACACGTGAGTCCGGGCGCGAGGCGTCGTGCTGCGGTAGTTCCTTGGTTGAGGTGATTGGTCAGCGTCGGGAAGAGGTAGTTCCTCTCGACGGCTGTGTGCGGGTCGTGTTTCTGGGTGTGCAGGCTTGTGGCGACGAGGAAGATGGCGCTGGAGGGCCAAGAGAGGTCAGCCGACAGCACGGAGTGCTTTATCTGTCAGATCTATGGGTCCCTGCCACGTTTGTGAGACGTTTTGGAGGAGATCTCGGTCATGGTTCGATGAGCACGTGTCGAGATGGTGGATCTGAGCACCGTGGTGCCTGCTGGACGTGATGGCCATGGAGATCTGGCGTTTCATGGTGCTGTGAGCACATGTTCGCCGTGTGCATTCGTGGTCCGACTGCGCCGTGGGCGAGTGGGCTCTCTCTCTCTTCCCTTCATCTGCTGATGGCTAGATGACCCATCGATGGTGGTGCGCGTGTTGCGACTACTGACGGATGGGATACATGGTGTGGACGACAGACTTGTGTCCATATCAGGGTGTCTAGTGGTAGAATTTGGGTGTGTTCGAGCCCCAGCAGGGTTGGCTGAGGAATGCATGCGCAGGTGTTGCCAGCCAGGGTTGCCAAGCCTGGCCCATCGGCCTGTGTGTGTCCGTATTGGTGTTGTGTGCATGATGACACACGGTGCATGAACCCACGCAAGGACAAATCAATGAAGGGATGAGCCTTCAGATACACACGTGGGCTCATCTGTGACAGATTGAGCCCCGTCCATGAGAGTATGTGTTGTTCTCTGCACCTTGCGCGTCCTTCGTCCCATGCTGACACGTCTTTCACACATGCATGGCCGCCCTCTTCTCAGGCTGGGACTCACACCATGACAAAGGAACTTCCTCACTTCACGCACACAATGCACGCGACATGTTGCCATCACCCAGCCACACGTATCCATATTGCTTAGGAAAATCACCGAGCCCTAACATCCCTTTAGACGGCATCAGCCTACTCCACCTCAACTCGCCAAGGAGGGTAGGCTGTTCGCTGTCATGCATCAGTCCGTCCTTTCACACAAGTCGATCCCTGCCACGTATATCCAACGGATCCGCTTATTCGCAAACCGTATGTATTGTGCCACCCTCCTTCACCCGAATCGCTCGGTTGGCCGCAATGTTCTTGATGACGTCAATTTGGCCACTCGGCCAGCGAACTGTCAGACGGTCAACTGAGTTGGCCGTCCCGAGACCAAAGTGCAAACGTGCGTGGTCCTGACTTCGAGAGTGCATTCCGTTGCCACGCTCGCGAACTTGGGTTTTCCCGCCGACCTCCACAAACACGGTTGCACCAATTCCGTCGCGGTTCGATGCAGTGCCTTCGAGATCAATCTCCAGCCATCCATTGCTGTTCCCGCGGTTGCGAAAGAGCTGGTCTTTCCCCTCACCCACCTTGAAAGCCACTCTGTTTCGCCCCGTTCCCCCACCGTTCGCAACAAACATGTCGAGAGCTCCGTCGCAGTCGTAATCGGCGGCAGTGACTGCATCCCCGATACCGGTCGACGTACCAGCTGCTCCCCCTGCGTTAGGTGACAGGACAAAATTTCCAGTACCGTCGTTGAGATACAATCGATTTGGGGTGTTCTCAAGAGTAGTCGTCGTGACAACGTAAAAGTCGACGTCACAGTCGTTATCGAAATCTCCCGCCACGATTGATTCCGACCCGAAATCACCGGCAGCGCTTAAACCTGACTTGTATGTCTTCTCATCATACCGACTCTCCTTTGGGTTCCATATGAAGATACGTGCACCACCCTTCGGATGGCTTGAGAAGCCGATGCGTCCGAGGGATGTGATCTTCTGCGACGATGATAAAATGCCAGATATTCGGCGGGATGGATTGCCGCTGTTCAGCACCCGCCAAGTTCCCTCTGATGGAAAGTAGCCAATGTATATCCCATTGTCCACACCGGGTGTGTGACGGGCTATGCCCTGGTTTTTTGCATCTGCAGGGTCGAGAGAAAACACATCTTCAGCATTGGTAATGCCACCAAGGAGCCGATAATGCCGATTAAACTCAGGATCAAGATTTCCGAAGGTCTTAGGATATCCATTGGAGCCGATTAGAACCCTCTGCTTCCACTGAAACTGGATCGTCAGCGCTCCTTCAGTCCGGACATCAATACCGATTTCCTCGGCAACGCTGGGCATGTGAAATTCGACCCGACTTTCGTTGCGCTGGATCACAATATTCCTTCTAACGTAAGGTGGCACGATTGCGTCAATAAAAGCATCACCATTCAAGTCTGCAAAGGCCACGTCCTTGACAGGTTTCGCCAAAAAAGGTGGCTTCATACGTTGAGCAGCCGTCGGATCCATCGTGTCAAACACAGCAATAGGAAATCTCCAGTACGATGCTTCGACAACGTCAAGCTTTTGGTCACCATTGACATCCGTCAAATATGCCATTGTCACTGGAGATTTAGGGGTGTCGTAGCCTGCTGACTCGTCCGGGACAAACGTCCCATCTGTCTTCTGTCTGAAGAAACGCGTGTAGTCGCGCCCGTCGGGACGTAGAAGAGCCGTGAAAAGCACATCCAGACGGCCGTCATCATTGGAATCGAACCACAAAGGTGCTCTTCCTCGGGCCCATCCATGCGTCAAGCCGAGCTGCTCGGCGCGCTCACTGAAATGGCCACTGCCGTCGTTGACAAACACCTGATTGTCTTCCTTGCCGGTTGCCCTTCTCCCACCATGTAGCACAACCAGATCCTGATCGCCGTCGTTGTCGAAATCCACCCAACTGGCCGTGTGAAGGTCCCCGTACATCTTTCCCAACCTCTGCTTACGAACGTTGCGAAACGTGCCGTCCCCCAAGTTTTCGTAGAGTACAGGCCGTGAATAATGGTTGCTGACCCAGAGATCAGGATCACCATCGCCATCCATGTCACCCCATGACGAGCCCCATGACACATATAATGCCTTGATACTCGTGAGTCCCGCCGCCTCTGTGACGTCGTCGAACAATTGGAGGCTGCTCGAACAATGGAAACAGCGATGTACTCCGAGTTGACATTTGCCTTTGGAGCGGCTTACTCAATGTTGGGTGTCGTCCCGTTCTCGTCTCCAGCCTCCATAGTGGACGAAGCTGCAGAAGGAGCGCCAAACAGCACGACGAGCACCAGGAACGACACGCAAGACTTCATGGTAAATCCCACGGTGTGCTCAACGAAATGTGCTAGCAGTGTAGCATTCGGAACCCCGGCGGTAGGTGGGCCGGGGGATGCACACGACAGTTCTAGTCCTTTTTTCCCCACTTTAGCAAATTTGGCTCGGTTTGGTCGGGGAAGGATGACAGTACATGCGTTAGCGGCTATTTGGATGCACAAATTTGAGTTGCGTTGCACCGTTGCGGAGGTAGATGGAGAGCTGAGCCATAGACGTGGCAGCGAAAGTCGGTCGTGAGACGTCATGGTTTGACGGTGTGCTGAAAACAGGGCTCTTTTGTCAATGTGCAGACAATGCATGGCCGTCCATTGCCCTTCTTGTTCCGATTGGCACTGATTTGCGCCGGCAAGCGCTAAATATGAAGGGACTGACTGAGGGGCCGTCTGAGACTTGTACGCGGTGATTGGGATTTGTAAGTGAAGCGAGAGAGATACTCTGCTTACTCGGTATCCGACCGACCGAGACACATTCACCCTGTCCTATCTAGTCAGTCGATTGATTGGGTGAATGATTGATTGACTGGTTGATTAATTGATTGGTTCGTGTACATACAAGCCCCGACTGTCTATCTCTATGACTCCATGTGGTGCATCTGCCGACACTGTCTGGCTGTTTCTGTATGAAATAATGTATGCATGTCTCTATGTCTTGTGTGTAATCTTATGTCTGTCTTATGTGTGCGTGCGTGTGTGTGTGTAAGTGTGAAGGCAAATGGACTGTGTGGACATTACAAACGAGTGTTATCTAGTTCGATGTGTGAAGGACATTGGTTTGCAAGAAAGGAACATGGCAAGGAAGATGTGATTCAACGGGTTGCAACCCAAAAGTTTAAATCATCCTTTCTTTGCGGCTTTTAAAATGCGTTCCTTGTCTATCTGATTTTTTTAAAATTTCTCCGACGTTGTTTAAAAATTTCTCCGGATTTAAAATCAACTTTTTATATGTTTGGTTGTTTTAAATATTTTTCGGCGGTTTGCCGGCTTTTAAATATATTTTGGCACATTTTGGACGTTTTAAAAAATGTGCGATCAGGGGAAGAGGCTTGCACGGGGTGTCATCACTTTTTCACGGATAACCAGACAAGAGATCGTGCTCGCAACGGATGAATTAACTGCTGCAGGGTGATCAGAAAGGGGTATCTGAATCATTGATGAGAATCGTGCCTGAGTGATTCGATCCTCATAGAGAAACGCTTCGCTAGGAAAGGGAGGGAAGCGCACATCTTCCCTTGTCCTCGCTGTGCCTCTCCTTTTGGTTTCACGGTGGCACCAAAGGCTTTGTAAACGGAATGATGAAGCATCCCTAATTCGAAGGAAGGTGCCCTACAAGATCAGGGGTGCTTCGGAAGGACCCCTACGACAAACCCTAGGAACCCTAGACAGGCGAAAAGGAGAATCACCCCTTGGACCTCATCGCCAATTGCCGACGTTCAGTGTGCAGCAGTTGTTTCATTCGTTTTTCATCGTTTCGACCTTCCTGTGTTGATTCCCATCGTCAGCACAGGCAGATTCCAGACCAGTTGTTGTAAGCAGCAGCTAGGTGGTGCATCGTGTGTCACAAGTGTGCGTTCGTTCGTCGTTCGTCGTCCGATCGTTCGTTCATTCGTTTGTTGTGCCCGTCTGCGGGACAGACAGACAGTCGGTCGTTGATAAGAGCAGTTCCCCGTGTGTGCGAACAGAGATACCTTGAGCCTTCAGTAACAGAAACCTTCTCACACCCAATCAAACACCCACTCTAACTCACCAGCAACACTTCATCCAGCATCCTCGAGCTTTGTGCTATTACTTATAGCACATCGGACACAGACACCGCAGGACAGAACAAGGCGGTAACATAACCTAAACGGAGCAGAGAATGTAAAAAAAGGGTATATGGATGCTGTAATTAGAGCTCGGATTACTTCGATGCAGGGAAAGGAGACATCTCGCTCCTCTTAAATTCGGGAACGGATTTCGAAGCTGAGGCAGTGCCAGGCCTGGGAAGGGCCCTCCGTGGTGGATCATCAAAGTGTCGGCTTTCCGTCAAACCTCTACTGTCTCTCCTTGTTGGGTCTTTGTATAGCACGTAGGCCTTTACACAAGTGAGCAGAGCATCTTTTTCCCTCTCTGACAAACCCCAATCATCGCAGCAAGCCGTGTCTCAAACGTCTCAGACGGCTCTTTAGTACTCTTTAGTTAGTCACACCATGTGGTCTACTGACAGAACTGAAATCGTGGTTATTGTAGAAGAGACTTGGTACTTGACAACGACACACAAAGAAAAGCTCTCAGGCACAGAACACTGTGCACCTTTCGGCTTTTACACAGGCCTGGCCGGGGGTGGCGCTCAACGGAGGGCGAGCTGAAGCACATGAGTGGCTGCAAAAGAACAGAGCGGGGTGCGAAATCGTGCCTGACGGGATCCACACGTTTGACAACCGACGATGCACACCGTTTGGTGGTTGGGGTGCGTAAACCTTTATTGGGCTGGTTCTCCTTTTGAGGCGAAGAGAGCGACGGCCACATGCGTGAGGACCGAGCTGGAAAGGTGTATTACTTTGGGATTATTTACGGCTGTGTAAACTTTCGGTGGCTCCTTTTGACGGAGTGGAGAGCGATGGCCGCTTGCAGTGTGAATACAGCATAGCGAGATGTATCATGCCTTGACACAATCGTGCTGGTGTAGGTCCACAGCTGTGCCCACGTTCGGTGCCTAGTTCTCTTTCTCAAGACGGCGCAGGGCGATGGCCGCTGGCGTGCAGACACAGCATAACGGGATGTATCAGACATACATGCTTTTGCATCGAATGAATGAGAGTCCCGAGAGATATCACAACGCCGAATTTCGTGTAACCGACACCAGTGTTCGCCACCTTTTACCCGAACGACAGAGCGCAATTGCGACTAGAAGCAAAATCGTCTCTGGCAGCGTCCGTGGGCATATCTTTCATCAACCAGATCGACCTTGAAGCGTGTGCAAGGAGATTGCGGTTGAGCTAGCGGTGAGCAAGTTTTCAGCGGCTATGGTCTCGTTTGCGCGGCCGAAGAGCGACGGCCGCTTGCGTACGAAGAGAGCGTAAAGCAGTTGTGCCGTGAACGATGCATTGTGTGACTGATGGTTCATGGCTGTGTAAACTTTCAGTGATCCGTTCTTCTTTTGACGGAACGAAAAGCGATGCGCGCTTGCGTGTGAACACAAAGCAGCGAAAGGTATCATGCATTGACACAGTTGTGGTGATTTGGGTTCACGGCACCGTCAACTTTCGGTGGCTGGTTCTCGTGTTTCACGAAGCGCAGAGCGACAATCGCTTGCGTGAGGACAGAGCAGAGGACCACTCACACGCAGACTTGCGCGGCGAACGCACCAGAAACCCGAGAGAAAACAGCCAAAAACCGATTTTCCGGGTTTTTTGCCGCCGTTTTTCGCGCAAACGCGTGAGCGGATTTGAACCTCGAAGCAAACTCGTTCCTCGCAGTGACCCCCTCCACAGATATCCGAAGACAGATCTTGAAAAGACCCTCTAGAAAAAAAGTTGGTTCTGCGGAGGCCGCAAAATTGTTTGCGAGCTGATAACCACACCAGCTCAGCTTTCAGCTAGAGCAAGATCCGTGAAACTGATCTGAGCTGTCGTGTGCATGGAACGAATCGCTCTGTCATTCTCTCGAGTCACACGATTGTGTGCTTGCTTGTCAGTCAACAATCAATGATGGATCATTAATATTGTCATTCAATTCATTCATTCGTTCATTCATTCAGTGAATCACTGCATGCATCTGTTGCAGGGTGACTCAATTCAGTGCATGGACTCACTCGAATCTCCCTGTCAATGATGATGGATAACGCTTCGCTAGAAAAGGGAGGGAAGGGCCTCCAGCGTCGCAGCGGCGGCAATAGTACGAAACAACAGGAAATGACGTCGAGAATCAGAGTTAGAGTCTCGTTAAACGACTCCTGCCGCTCCGGAGCGACAGGCCTCGCGCTCCAGCGCTAGAGGCGAACGGCGCCGGAGCGGGACGAAAGGCTCCAGAGCGAGAGCTGGCGCTCCGATTGGGCACGGGCTGAGCATTACGGCTTTTTCCGGTGATCCCGAAGGACGAAGTGCCGATTCGTTGATCTTTTCGGTACTTGTCGATTTTTCACTGATTCCAGCCATCCCCATCCCTTCGGCGACTCCTACCTACTGACTGTGAAGCTGCCCGCTTGATTGTTGAAGAAGGAAGTCAAACCAACCAAGCCCGAGGCGTCAAGGCGTGCCAAGAAGCAGACGGAGAGCTGTGTTGCCGAGGCTGCTGGCCTCAGCAGTTGTCGTGAGTGAGTGAGTGAGTGAGTGAGTGTGTGTATTAGTCGTGTCAGAGCCTGCCGTCGTCAGCAGGTGTGGTGCAGTGCCGTGTGTGACTGCTTGTGACCTCGTGAGACCTTATTCGTTTGCGTGTGCCTGTCGTTGAATCGTGAGTGTCTCCCATCGAGAAGTGTCCTTAGTAGAGCATCGAGTAAGAGCTATCTCAATAGCGTGAACCCCCTCAACACATCACTGCAGACAACCCTCCTCGGTTGCTTCGCTTGGGAGACGGCCGTGATCCTGGCCTGACTGGCCACGAGGTGGCCGGCCATGGATGTCTCACATCAGCCATACATGGTCAACATAGCCGGCCACCCTATAGAGAAACACCCACCATCTCCCTCGTCGGGTGCACCGCCGGGTGCACCGGCGGTGCACCCGACGAGGGAGGTGGTGGGTGTTTCTCTACAGGGTGGCCGGCTATGTTGACCATGTATGTGAAAGCCGGTAGATTCGCTGAAGCTAGCCATAGGCAAATAGAACGATAACAACCAGCTTTGAATGAATGTGAATGGCGTTGGTCCGTCGTGCACTCGCCCGTCATGCACTTGTCCGCCCAGCATACACATGCGACCTACTACTGACAGGCAACAGCTGCCTATCTACACACAGTGCAGCATCTATCTATATCGCCACCCTCTCGCAACCCTCCATCGCTGCGCACACTCTTATCGCCAAATGTTCGCCACCTGACACACACACACAAACGGACGATGAGCGGGGTTCGCCATCTGCCAGCTCGACCGTGCATTCGCTCACCTCGACGAGGCGGCGCGTCGCCCCTCACATGTCTGTCGACCATGGCTGCACTCGTCGGAAATCGACGTCCTTCCCCGTTGAAGCACACGTCTGACAGGCACACCCACACGCCAATGCACGCGCACCCTCCTGCCCGCTCGGCGCTTTCTCTCACCGGCAATGAATTGATCTGCCACGGCCAATGCCTCAAGGCGCAATGACATCCCCTTCGCAACCTGCATAGACACACACGCATAACGAGAGAGCCGTGTGTATTCTCGGTGTTCTCTTCCCCCGCCTCCATCTGGTCACCTCACCAGTGATCTGCACCCTCAGCCAAAAGCTGTCGCTGCTGGCCTCGCTCCTGACGCTTCAGCTCATCAATGTTGCGACTCCGGTAGCCATTGGAGCACAGATCTGCCGTCCGCCTCGTACATCACCTTCATGTGCAACGCGTCCTTGCCGATGAACTTGACCAACGCCAGCAGCTCCGACCGCTGCAGACATCCCCACACACACATACAAACACCACCCTACCCACCGTGTGAGAGCATCCCTCTTTCTCCATTTCGCACCCCGCCTACCTTCAGATGCGCTCCCAGGCTTCGCTTCTGGGCTATCGCCTAAAACGCCTCGCCGATGTTCGCAGGCACGTTGATCTTGAGCATGGCCACAATCGCCTTCGCCTCCTGTTCGATCTGCGCCTTGGACTGTCGATAGGCGGACTGCCTGATCTGCTCCACCGTCGCATGCGCCATCGGCGGCGCCGGCTTGGCCGATGACGGGCCCGCTGACATCCTCGCTAAGAAAACAAACGGGGGAAGATGGACAGAGGGGAAGGGATGGCTGGAAAGGGAAGGATGGATGGCTAGATGCCGCGGCTAAAACAACTACTAGGCAGCCGCTGGGACGGCAGGGAGCGGCAGAGGCGGCCTGTGGGGTCTACAAGTCGCTGATGAAGCCGCCAATCCCCGAGTCCAATCTGTGTTAGGGTCTGGTGTGTAAAACAGAAATATTTTGACCATGTAAAAGGATCGGGCAAATGAGCTATTGTTTGAGGGAGAGTCGTGCCCTGGGATCGCGGGATGAGCTTGCAATGAACTCGTGACTTTTCCATCATCTTTCCGTGGGGAAAAAGACTCTGTGTGTACTTTGACTGAATCCCATCCATCCCTTGAGTGATCCCATCCATCCCTTTTGAGTTTTCCCATCCTTTCCATCCATCTGGCGGCTTCCCCCTTTCCTCGCTGAGTGCTTCGGGCGCCGATACGGCCAGCTGGTCCTCCCTCTCTGCTCTGTCCGAGCCGGTTGCCGGCAGGAGGTAAGACGCGGTCGCTGCCAGAGGGCCCGCTGGTGGCGAGTTGACGGTTGCCTGCCGGAGGTACCCCGAGGGAAGAGAGAGGAAGGCTTCTGGTTGTTTGTGCTGCGTTAGATCTCTCACAGGAAAAGCGTGTGTGTAAGCTGCCATCATCCTCAATCCCTGTGGTCCTGCCAAACGCCGTGTCACACGTGTCTCAAGTGAAGTCCGCCCTCTCCGACGCTCTGATCTAACCTCTCTGTCCCCTTTCTCCCCTTTCAATTCGCCCCCTGAGGGCACACCTTGCTGTTATCGACGCAACCGTCACAGTCGACCACCCAAATACCTCGAACCAGCCCTGGTCAGGCAAACACCGAATCGCTGACGCTCGCTCTCCTCTGAGGGGGGTCAGTTTATGTGCGTGACATTGGACACATTCGTGGCCGTGTTGCTCATCAATTGCTATCAAATCAAGTGACATACAGTCGCACGAACCGTTCTCTCTCGTGTCTCGAGTCGGACGTGGTCTCACACCACTCCATTCGTGACATACACACCGCATCCGCACTCGTGTGCACCCCCTCACTGAAAGGTCCATTCAAATTTTCTGCCTGGGCGGCTCAAACGGCCTGCAGCGTCAGCCCTGTTGCATATGGCTGATGTGAGACATCCATGGCCGGCCACCTCGTGGCCAGTCAGGCCAGGATCACGGCCGTCTCCCAAGCGAAGCAACCGAAGAGGGTTGTCTGCGGTGATGCATGCAGTGATTCATTGAATGAATGAATTGAATCAATTCATTGATTCACTGACAAGCAAGCACACACTTATGTGACTCGACTGATCATGACGCCCTGTCATTGCGGAATGCGCGTCATGCGCGTCGTTTGTGAGTTTCGCACAAGCACTTCACTGCAAATGCGTCGCATTCGGATCATTCGGGCCTGTAAGAGCTCAAGGCTTGCCTAACGCTGGCAAGAAGTCTGTTTTATCATGAGAAAAAGTCCATTTCACGTGATAACGAATTAAAGCGTGTGCGAGGAGATTGCGGTTGAGTTAGCGGTGAGCAAGTTTTCAGTGCCTATAGTCTCGTTTCGGGGCGAGAAGCGACGGCCGCTTGCGTCGACGGCCGCTTGCAGGCCGTGGACGATGTATTCTGTTTCGCTTGGGTTGATGACTGTGTGAACTTTCAGTGGCTAGTTCTTTTTGACGCAACGAAAAGCCATAAGCGCTTGCGTGTGAACACAGCATGGCGGAATGTATCATGCATTGACACAATTGTGCTGATTTGGGTTGACGGCTAGCCGTGTACGGGGTACATAGATCCAATTGTTGACGGCAATGTCAACATTCGGTGGCTGGTTCTCGTGTTTGACGGAGCGCAGAGCGATGACCGCTTGCGTAAGGACAGAGCACAAGAGGAGCACTCACACACAAACTTGCGCGTCAAACGCACCAGAAACCCGAACAGCCAGAAACCGATTTTCCGGGTTTTTGCCGCCGTTTTTCGCGCGAACGCGTGAGCGGATTTGAAGCTCGAAGCAAACTCGTTCCTCGCAGTAACCCCCTCCACAACCATCACAAAGCAGATCTTGAAAAGACCCCCTAGAAAAAAAGTTGGGTTGTCGTGGCCGCAAAGAAAAAAATTTGGCGAGCTGATAACCACCAGGTCAGCTTTCAGCTTAGAGCACACTTCGTTAAACTGATCTGAGCTGTCATGCACACATTATCTCGAACAGGCGTTGAACATTATTCCGGGTAAGGGGCACCCACTGCGTGGGCACCCCGGGCCGCGAATTGGGCGGGGGTTGAAAGCAGCGTGCGAAGTGGCGGTCGATTTTGCGTCACAGAGACGTGCACAGCACGAGTGTTGGCGAGAAGCACACCGACGCATGCAACAATAGCGAGAGTGTCAAAAACATGCAGACAACAATGGCGGGAGCTTGAAAAACATGCAGATCCCGAAGACAGACGTGGCGATAACACGCAGGTACTCAGAGGGCTGCAGTAAGAACACAAGACACCCCCCATGTTGCCGCTCCTGCTGTGCCCTTGTTGAAGACGTGCGTCGCCAAGTATATCAATGCATCGCTGGATACAATTGAATGTGAACCTATCGATATCCAGCGATGATATCAATAGACATGTATCAATCTAGCGCGCCTGTTAAGGGGCTATCGAAGACTGCCTTCGATGACTGTCAATCGGCTTGTCAATCAAATGTGAGCCGCCAGGATCAGCCCAACGATGCCCTGCACCAGCAACGCAACAAGGTAAATGAAGTCGGCCACAGCGCGCCACGTCAGATGAAGCAAGCCCCCCGAGTAGCTTCTCTTCGAGTCGAATCTCTTCACACACGGTGGTCACTCGATGGATGCTGCCAGCCTCACTCGATTGCTGGCGCAGCCGGCGTCCGCATTCTAGCCGCCTGAGAAAGTCGACGACAGGACCTTCTCTGTTGACTGGGCGAGCCGTTACCAATTGAACGAAGAGCAGATGCGGGGTTTCCAAATCATCTACAGCCACTTGCTGAACCACTACAAAAACCTGCGGGACAGCAAATACGTCGCGCCATTGCGCATGTGCCTGACCGGCGAGGGCGGCACCGGCAAAACACACGTCATCAAAGCCGTGAAGGCCTACTTTGCTGAACTGTAATGCCGACACTGGCTGTGTCTGGCGGGACTTACCGGTGTGGTTGCAGATAACACCGAAGGCTCGACAGCATCGATTCGCTCCTGCACGTCTTCGATGACTTCGAGAGTGGCGAGAAGAGGCTGCGGCGCCAAGCGGGAAGCAGCAGACAGTCGATGGTGACCGCATTTGCAGAGAGGAGTCTTGCAAACATATCCACTACCAAGTCCACTGCACGATAGTCGGCGAGATCTCTTTCGTTAAGCGCCAGAAGCTCGACAAAGTTGATGCGCACTGAGGGACCTGCGAAAAGGCACCCAAGAAAAACCAAGCTTAACCAGCTGCATGACCGGAACAAAGGAGAAACATCCCATCCACCACAAACTAGCGCGTTCGTGTGTTCAGTCAGTTGACGCATCTTCCGTTACGGATCTTGCTTTTTTCAGAAGTTCGCTCCCAGAGAAGCAAGCGCGGTCATTTTCAAGCATCAGCGGTTTCAGGTAGCACCCTAGACGTTCTTGACAAGCTCTTTCCAATAACTTGCCGCTTTAGGGCATATCCGTTTAACGGTCACTGATCCAAACGTGACAAAGAACACGAAGCTGTTCGACATATTGGCGTGTCTGTAGTAGTGCAAGCAACACACCACCGCTACCGATTTTCCTTTTTTCTTCCATACGATCGTGATCGAACGTTTTGTCTGCCGCACGTGTTGTTTCTTAAAGATTCCGAGTAAGGGGCACCCACTGCGTGGGCACCCCGGGCCGCGAATTGGGCGGGGGTGGAAAGCAGCGTGCGAAGCGGTGGTTCAATTATGCGTCACAGAGACGTGCACAGCACGAGTGTTTGCGAGAAGCACACCGACGCATGCAACAATGAATTCGTTATCACGTGAAATGGACTTTTTCTCATGACAAAACAGACTTCTTGCCAGCGTTAGGCAAGCCTTGAGCCCTTACAGGCCCGAATGATCCGAATGTGACGCATTTGCAGTGAAGTGCTTGTGCGAAACTCACAAACGACGCGCATGACGCGAGCAGAAGACACTTCGCCATTCCGCAATGACAGGGCGTCAGTCGAGTCACATAAGTGTGTGCTTGCTTGTCAGTGAATCAATGAATTGATTCCATTCATTCATTCATTCAGTGAATCACTGCATCACTGCAGACAACCCCTCTCGGTTGCTTCGCTTGGGAGACGGCCGTGATCCTGGCCTGACTGGCCACGAGGTGGCCGGCCATGGATGTCTCACATCAGCCATACATGGTCAATATAGCCGGCCACCATGTAGAGAAACACCCACCACCCATCTCGTCGGGTGCCCCGCTATTGCAGGGGGCCTGAAATGAGGCCATGGAATTCATTAACGCTGCTCTGCAATGAGTAAATCTTCGCTGGAAAAGGGGAGGGAGGATTCCGTAGCCCTCGTGTTTCACAGTTCTGAAAGGAGAAAGCAGAGCGATGCGTCCTTTTCTCAGAGCAAAGGATAAAGGGCGTGGTGCTTTAGGTCCGGTTGCCAAGCTCGCATCGTGAAACTATTGTGAGTGAGGATTTCCTCACCCGGATGAGGAAATCCTCATCGAATGAGGATTTCCTCATCGAAAGGGCCCATTCCTGCCTCATTTGCTTCATCTGGTCACCCATTTTCCGACCCATCGACATCCATCTTTTGTCTTCGTCGATTTCAAGCATCTGAGCCTTCCGTCCTCCCCCAGAGGTACTTGTGCTCTCAGCCGTCGTCAGCAAGGCCACTGCACGGAGCGGTGTCTCCGTGTCCCTCCATTCAACGCTTCACCCCATCGTGATCATCCCAGCCGGCCAGAAGAGACCGAAGACCCCACGCGAGGGCTGTCTCACGCACCCAACCTTTCCCCGACAAGATCTCATGGTCGAGACGTCATCCCCCGCAGCTCGGCGGGTATGTTTGATCAACAGCTCCATCGCACCAGCCCCTGGTGCCTCGTGCTTCCTCTGCTGATTGGCGTC
>CDMY01000703.1:1419-12256 GCA_001179505.1 Vitrella brassicaformis | reverse complement strand
CTCGTTGCACCTGGATGAGATTACACACCCACATGGAGAATCCATAGGTCTCATCTTAGCACGTCCATGTCTCAGCGAATAGTCAATGTGCAGAGATGGTTTGCCCACCATCGAAGAGCTAATTGATGCAGTAAACGATAATGTCATCAGCATGAGGATGCGATGAGTCGTCTTGTCAGATGAGGATGAAAGGGAAATGTTGTCATTATATCTTACAAATGGAGCCATGTCGCACTTAACATAGCAATCTAGTCTGGTACACAATGGATAGATGTAAGCAATGCATACACTTGTAGTCGATGGGCCTACTGTTGCTTCACATGTTTGAAAAATGTGGACGTCATTAAAGCCCCTCGCGTTGGGCAACTGGTTAGGATCCTCTTTCGCTCTCTCCTGCGTTCATTGACCTCCACCATTTGTCCTTCTCCTCCTCAGATGACTGGCTGTATTGCATCACTGTGCGGTTCTTATAATGTTTCCCCCCGTAGAGCATTCGAGTTGGTTGATGAGGCTGTTGGTGTTAAGTGAGGGATTATAGGTGTCTGTAGGGCCAAGTGGGTCACGAAAGTCAATATATGGTCGTACATACAGGTTGGTACTCTTTGTGTGTACGTATTGGTATATTTGGCTCTGTCTGCCTGTGTATGTGTACAGATTTGTGTATGAATGGATGTGTAAATAGGTAGGAAGGGAGAGGGGAGGGGCATCAAATGAAGATACGCATTTAAACAATGTATATGCATGTGTATGTATATGAATGTCTCTGTGCGCACACCTCCGCATGCACGTTTGAATGTCTGTGCGCACACACCTGCGCATGCACGTTTGGACTTGTAGTGTGTATGTGATGAATGTCTCTGCGCACACAGCTGCGCATGCACGTTTGAATGTCTGTGTGTGCACACCTGCGCATGCACGTTTGGACTTGTAGTGTGTATGTGATGAATGTCTCTGTGATGAATGTCTCTGCGCACACACCTGCGCATGCACGTTTGGACGTGGAGTGTGTGTATATGATGAATGTCGTATGCGTGCACCTCCGCATACATGTTTCAATGTCTGTGTGCCCACACCTCCGCATGAACGTTTGAATGTCTGTGTGTGCACACCTGCGTGTGCACGTTTGGACTTGTAGTGTGTATGTGATGAATGTCTCTACGCACACACCTGCGCATGCACGTTTGAATGTCTATGCGTGGACACCTGCGTATACACGTTTGGACGTGGAGTGTGCACACTTGCGTATGCACGTTTGGATGTGGAGTGTGTGTATATGATGGATGTCTGTGTGCGCATGCACGTTTGAATGTCTGTGTGTGCACACCTGCGCATGCACGTTTGGACGTGGAATGTGCACACCTGCGTATGCACGTTTGGATGTGGAGTGTGTGTATATGATGAATGTCTGTGTGCGCACACCTGCGCATGCACGTTTGAATGTCTGTGTGTGCACCCCTGCGCATGCACGTGTCGACTTGGAGTAGGTGTATATCATGAATGTCTGTGTGCGCAGCTCTGCGCATACACGTTTGGACGTGGAGTGTGCACACCTGCGCATGCACGTCTGGACGTGGCACCATCTCTTTCTGAGCTCGCAGGGCCTCCAGCCCTTTTGGCGGCGCCGCTGGAAGATACGCCAGGCGGGCGCTGAGGATGGTGCTGGCATGTTTGTCGGATGATTGAGGGTTGGTCGATGTTGACGCAGTTCATTTCATGAGAGACCGACAGACTCTGCCTGCCGTTGCGCTATGAGTTAACGTATGTCACACAGGCCCGTCTGGACGTGGAGTGTGTGTATATGGTGAATGTCTCTGTGCGCACACCTGCGCATGCACGTTTGAATGTTTATGTGTGCACGACTGCGCATGCACGTTTGGACTTGTAGTGTGTGTATGTGATGAATGTCTATATGCGCACACCTCCGCGTGCACGTTTGAATGTCTGTGTGTGCACACCTCCGCATGAACGTTTGAATGTCTGTGTGTGCACACCTGCGTATGCACGTTTGGACTTGTAGTGTGTTTATGTGATGAATGTCTGTGTGCGCACACCTCCGCATGCACGTTTCACAGTATGCACATCTCCGCATGCACGTTTGAATGTCTGTATGTGCACACCTGCGCATGCACGTTTGGACTTGTAGTGTGTATGTGATGAATGTCTCTGCACACACACCTGCGCATGCACGTTTGGACGTGGAATGTGCACACCTGCGCATGAACGTTTGGACTTCAAGTATGCGTTTATGATGAATATCTCTGTGTGCGCACACCTGCGCATGCACGTGTCGACTTCAAGTGTAGGTATATGATGAATGTCTCTGTGCGCACACCTGCGCATGCACGTGTCGACTTGGAGTGTATGCATATGATGAACGTCTGTCTGCGCACACCTGCGACTTGGAGTGCATGCATTGATGAATGTCTGTGTGCGCACACCTGCGCATGCACGTGTCGACTTGGAGTGCGCGTATATCATGAATGTCTGTGTGCGCACCCCTGTGCATCCACGTGTCGACTTCAAGTGTGCGTTTATGATGAATGTCTATGTGCGCACACCTGCGCATGAACGTGTCGACTTCAAGTGTGCGTGTCGGATGAATGTCTCTGTGCGCACACCTGCGCATGCACGTGTGGACTTGGAGGGCGTGTATATGACCAATGTCTCTGTTCGCATACCTGCATATGCACGCGTCAATTCAATGTCTGTGCGCACACATGCGCAGGCACGCGTCGACTTGGAGAGTGTGTATCTGATGAATGTCTGTGTGCGTATAGCACTTTTGGACTTGGAGTGTGTGTATATGATGAATGTCTCTGTGCGCATAGCATGCGTCGACCTGGAGTGTATGAATATGATGAATGTGTCTATATGCGCAGACCTGCGTATGCACGCGTCGACCTGGAGTGTGTGAATATGATGACTGTGTCTATGTGCGCACAACTATAAATGTGTCTCTGTGCGCACACTTGCGCATGCACGTTTGGACTTGGAATGTGTGGATATAATGAATGTCTCTATGTGCGCATAGCACATTTGGACTTGGAGTGTATGGATATGATGAATGTGTCTATGTGCGTGTCGACTTCAAGTGTGCGTGTCGGATGAATGTCTGCGTGCGCACACCTGCGCATGCACGTGTCGACTTGGAGTGCGTGTATATCATGAATGTCTGTATGTGCACACCTGCGCATGCACGTGTCGACTTGGAGTGTGTGTATATGACCAATGTCTGTGTGCGCACACGTGCGCATGCACGTGTGGACTTGGAATGCGTGTATCCGGAATGTCTATGTGCGACCTGCGCATGCACGTGTGCACTTGGAGTGTGTGTATATGATGAATGTCAGTGTGCGCACCCCTGCGCATGCACGTGTCGACTTCGAGTGTGTGTATATGACCAATGTCTGCGTGCGCACAGCTGCGCATGCACGTGTCGACTTGGAGTGTGTGTATATGACCAATGTCTGCGTGCGCACCCCTGGGCATGCACGTGTCGATTTGGAGTGTGTATATGATGAATGTCTGTGTGCGCACACCTGCGCATGCACGTGTCGACTTGGAGTATGTGTATATGACCAATGTCTGCGTGCGCACACCTGCGCATGCACGTGTGGACTTGGAGTGCGTGTATATGATGAATGTCAGTGTGCGCACCCCTGCGCATGCACGTGTGGACTTGGAGTGTGTGTATATGATGAATGTCTGTATGCGCACACCTGCGCACACCTGCGCATGCACGTGTGGACTTGGAGTGTGTGTATATGATGAATGTCAGTGTGCGCACCCCTGCGCATGCACGTGTGGACTTGGAGTGCGTGTATATGATGAATGTCAGTGTGCGCACATGATGAATGTCTCTGTGCGTACATCTGCGCCTGCACGCGTCGACTTGGAGTGTGCGTATATGATGAATGTCTTTGTGCGCGTATATGATGAGTGCCTTTGTGCGCACACCTGCGCATTTCTGTTCATGCACGTTTGGACTTGGAGTGTGTATATATGATGAATGTCTCTGTGCGCACCCCTGCGTATGCACGTTTGGACTTGGAGCGTGTGGATATGATGAATGTCTTTGTGCGCACACCTGCGCATGGACGTTTGGACTTGGAGTGTGTATATATGATGAATGTCTGTGTGCGCACACCTGCGCATGCCTGCGCATGTACGCGTCGGCTTGGAGTGTGTATATATGATGAATGTCTCTTTGGAGTGGGTGTATATGATGAATGTCTCTGTGCACACACCTGCGCATGCACGTTTGGACTTGTCTCTGTGCGCACACGTGCGCATGCACGTTTGGACTTGGAGTGTGTGTATATGATGAATGTCTTTGTGCGCACACCTGCGCATGCCTGCGCATATACGCGTCGACTTGGAGTGGGTGTATATGATGAATGCCTTTGTGCGCACACCTGCGCCTGCACGCGTCGACTTGGAGTGTGTATGACCGACGGCGCAGCCAAACAGCTTGCCACAGGTAGATGAGTGATGGACACACAAGTCGGCTACAGCACAGACACATGCATGCATGCACGGACCACCAACAGAGAGAAATAGCCAGCCATTCTACACTACAATTCATGAAGGGGTCTCCCTTTACCCAATCCATAAACGAAAAACCACCAACACCTCACCGTTCCTGACGAACCACAACCACAACCGCAAGCACACGATGAATCGCGGGCAGAGACAGGAACCATGGCACCCACCTAGAAAGGAACGATGCCGTGGAACGCCAACACGCCCAGGACATAGGCGTCCGTCCAGATGGCGGTGAGGTTGCTCTCCGGCTTCTCGCGGCGGTTTTCGCAGATGCCGCCGTCCTGAGAGCTCATGTTGCCACACTGAATCCCAGCGTAGCCAGCATGACCAGAGACGCTCCGATCGAACTAAACACACATCGAGAGAGACATGGATATCGAGTAAGTGAGAGATAGACATGTCCCTGCTTTGATCCAGTCACTCACCCTCGGAGGGAAGCCTTTCACCCAGCAACCGCACTTGAAGCATCGCGGCGGATGCAAACGCAGCAGCTCAACCGTGTCGATCGACCCGAAGACCTGCAACAACACACATACCCATGCAGCTACATGACCTCATCGTCGACTAAGGCTTTGATTCGCCTATCTTCTTGCGCAAGAACTTGCGCTGGCGAAGAAAGTTGAGCAGCGCAGTGAGGTCGATCTTCGTGACCACCTTCTTGAGCCCCTGCTTGACGATGATGGTAGTTCCAGACATGCTGCAGGTCAAGCCCGCGGCTTGCACCAACGGATTGAGCTTGACACACTTGAGCATGTCGAGCTGCCAGAAACGCACGCTGGGGCTCTGCAACACCACACCACACTCACAGATGGCCAATCTCCACATTTGGCGATCCTTTCACGCTCACAGACGGACCTGGATGAGAGCTCGCCGAGCCCGAAGGCCGTCGGAGTCCTTCTTCTTGGATGGCCGGTCCAGCTGGGGCTCGAAGTTGAGCTGGCTCTCATAGTTCTTAACAGGACATCGACCATCCGAGTGCGCCGGCTGGCTCAACTCGCCCGCCAGACAGGACCCACACTCGGCAGCCGCGTAGTTGGTGCTGATCTCTGGCGGTGGCGCGAAGATGATCTGCGACAGCAACATGGATGCATGCGAGATAGCCATGCCATGTACCATGCTCTCTCATCCTTCCATACCTGCCTACGCTCATAGCGTTCCTTGGTGCGCTGAATCACCCGGTCGCACTTGAACATGGCATTCTCCTCTCGCGCCTTCTCACTGCTGCCTTCGTCGTCATCCTCGAACTCGATGCCCATCTCGCGCCGTACCTCATTCTACACCACATCCATCCTCATGCAAACCACGCGTGTGTCCTTTCTCCCAACGACACGTGTTGCGCTTCCTCTCAACCGACAAATCACCTCGCACTCCACTACCTCCTCCTCGCTGCGCTCTCCCAAACTAGCCGATCGCTGCATACGCAAATGGACACGACACGCATCAACGCCGTGACCACTTGCGTGTCGGTACGACCTCTTGCCGTCCGCACACCTGCCCCTGCTCCCGTGTCGAGGTATGCTGCGTCCTGCGCGCCTTCCGTCTCGCCCCCCTCCGCTTGCGCCCACTAAGACTCACTCCACTGAACACATCGCTTCCCGCCTGCAACAAAGACACACATCAAGGGCAACAGGAGGCATCGGTCGAAATGGCAACTCCTTCCGCCTCACCTCTGATTCCATGCCTTCGTCTTCATTCTCCTCCTCCTCTTCCTTCTCCGAAGACGCCGCACTTTCGACGAACTGCGACATGAAAAAATGCCCGTAGACCACTATCACTGCACTCCTCACCTATTACAAACGTGTGCATGCCTCACCCTGTGGCGCCTGCGCTTGCGTCTCCCTACCGGCGGCTCCTCTTCGTCGTCATTCTTGCGCTCAGCCTGCTCGGCCTGTCATAACACAACGCAATACAAAAAACCAATGCATCATGCACATCTAAGTGTCTCCCGTCGTGTCTCTCACCTCGCCAATACCCTCGGCCGCACCCCCATCCGAAGCAAACAGACACTCCACTGCCCGCATCCGGCTCTCAGGATTGCACGTCCCAAACATGCACTCCAAAACCTTGCGCAGGCACCCCTCGCACATCTTCTCCCCGAGATCGGCGGCCTTTACACACACACACAGAGACATCCATGTGTACTCGCGTATTATGTGCTCGTGCATTATGTGCTCGTCACGTGTCAACTCATCGACTCGACAATCTCAGCAAGACACCCCTCAGAGACTCACTGCCTCCATGTCGTTCGCCATCAGCGCGCTTCGCATCTTCTCTAGCAGCTGTGCCTCACTCTCCTCTCCCTCTTCTCGCTCGCACTCCCTGCTCCTGCTCTGTCCCACCTGCAGAAAGCACAAAGAGCTGTACACGCACCTTTATGCCCATTTCTTCTCATGATATGTACGACCTTCTGTGGCGGCCGATGCTTCCGCCAGCAGGGTGTGGTTAGAGGGAGAGGCCGTCGGGCTCGTGAGTTGCGACGGCAGCGGTCGGGGCCCAACCTTCTCCCGCCGCACCCCTCTTCTAGCCCTGGGAGAGGCTCTCAACCGCTTCCTTCGGATGCGCCCCCTCCACCGCCCCCACCACCCTCTCCACCTCCCCCGCCTCCACCGCCACCGCCTTCGACCGCCCGAGACACAGTCGATCCGCCCTCGGATGCCCAAGAGACGACTAGACGGCATGGTAACGGCGAGGGTGGCGCCTCACAGCCTGCACCCCCTATGCGTCGCACTCGCGGGAGGGGTGTAGGGGAGCGAACGGAGCTTCACGGGGCGCCCGAAGCGCCCGAGGCAGGGGTGGCATCCTACCCCCGCCGCCGCCCGCCCCACCACCCGGTAACCCGGGAGATGGCAGGGCAGGAGATGGAGACTCGGGCGGCAATGCCCCGCCTCCAAACGCAGGAGGACCTCCCCCTCCCCCAGATCCGCCACCTGACCCGCCCCACGATGCCCACTGGTTTCGCTCAAGAGGAATTTTCCGGCAGCGTGGGCTCGACTACCTTCGCGGCCTCAGCGCCGAGCAGCGGGATGACCACTTCAAGCTGAGCGTCCGCACTATATCCCGTATGCCCGGGTGTGTCCGGGATGCACTCAAGATGGTGGTCGATACCACCGAGAAGTACGTGAAGAGCGAGGAGGACTCAGATGCCGGCTGCCTGACTGCTATCTTCTTGCCGACCATGCTCCTCTTCCCGATGAATCGCGGCGGGAGGGGGGGCTACCGCAAGTGGGGTGCCCGCTTCAAGCGGTTCTGGGCTGGAGAGTGGCAAGCACTGCTCGACGAGTCCAAGAACTTTCCTCATCAGGGTCGCCATGTATTCGCTCCACATGGCGATGGACCAGTGGAAGACGTACTTGAACCATCCCCGGAGGATCAAGCTGCGAGCGGCAGAGCGACTTGTGGAGCAGAGGGAGCTGTCACATGCGGCAAGGCGGCTGACTGCCGGTAAGGTCGCTCCAGCGACGGCTGCGACACTCCAGCAGCTCAAGGACCTACACCTTGCTGCCCCATCGCCTACCAAACCGCAGCCCCAGCACAGCCCGGACGGACCGCTGACACCTCTCACGGTCCCGCCCAGGGTTTTGTTGGCTGTTCTCAAGACAGCGCCACGAGGATCCACAGCTGCGAGGATCCGCAGCTGGCTCTACAGGCTGGCGGTACGAGCATCTTCGTGCTTGCATGCGGGAGGGTGATGTGACGGCGTAAGACCAGATCGTCCCCTGCCCTCCCTTGTCAATCGGATGCTCGCTGGAGGTATGCCGGAGAGCTGCACTAGAAGTCTTTCGGTCACCCGCCTTTTTGCTCTGATGACAGACAACGGAGGGGTCCGGCCGATTGCTGTGGATAATGTGCTTTGGAGATGGGTGATGAAGGCGGTTTATATGGAAAACAAACTTGCCTTCGAGGAAGACTTCTCACCGCTGCAGTTCGCGGTCGGTACGTCGGCAGGCGGAGAAAGGCTTTTTCGGGCCTGTCAGACCTTCACTGAGACACGTCGCGACGACTCTGATAAGCGTGTTTTGGTGACTCTGGATAACAAGAACGCCTTCAACAGCTTCGACCGCCAGGCAATCCTCGACGAGCTCGGCACAAAGTGGCCGTCCCTTGTCGACTTTTTCTGGCAGTTCTACGCCACCCCGGCTGAACTTTGGTATCGCATGGAGGATGGACGCACGGCGACGTCCTCAGTCAGGCAGGCACCCAACAAGGCGACGCGGCGGGCCCTTTCCTCTTCTGCCTGGGCCTTCACCCCGCTCTCGTCAAACTGCAAGAGGAGTTCCTCGACGACTTTATTGGTGCATTCATGGACGACATCGATGGTGAAGTGGACGAGACATGTGTGATGCGGTATGTGGACAGGGCTGAGCAGCTTCTGGCCGAGAAGAAACTGAGACTGCAAAGAGACAAGAGTACTAGATGGAGCCCCCGCCGGCAACAAGACTCTGACATCCCGGCGGACATCGCGACTTCCGACGTCAAGTGCTCCACTGAAGGCATCACTGTCCTCGGCTGCCCGATCGGTGCTACCTCTTTCATCCAGCGCAGCCTCAAGAAGATCACCATCGGCCACCAGCCGCTGCTCGAGGCAATCGTGACTTTTGCTCAGATGGGTTTGCAGGGCTCTGACCTTCTCCTCCGCTATTGTGTATCCCCCCGGCTGAACTATTGGCTGCGCCTCCTTCCTTCGAACTCTGATGTCTCCCTGGCAGCCGCCGAGCGATATGACGCCGCCATTATCACGGCATTCAGGCGCATGTTCTACTTTCCTGGCGACTTCCCTGACTCGGTTTCCGCACAAGTTCAGCTACCCATTCGGCTGGGAGGGTTTGGCTTTATCTCTGCAACCACGATTGTCCGCACGGCCTTTCTCGGCTCGGTCGGACTGACAGCATCTGATGTCTCTAGCCGGTTCCACGGACCATATGGATGCCTCAGGGTCGGCGCAGCTCTACTGGACCTGCCCTGGCTTCAAACAGCGGCTCCTGCCTTCGTTGCCGTCTCTGAGGTGGTCGGCCCCTCCTTCTCCCTCCCCTCCCTCTAAGATCTGGTCTCGAGGCCGTAGCTCCAGCTGCAGCAGCGCCTGACCAATCAACTGTACAAGTTCCACTTCAATGAGCTCTTCAACTCACTCCCGCCCGACGGCAAAGCCCGCGCCGCTCTCTTGAGTTGTCGAGGGCCTCTCTCGTCTGGTTGGCTGTCCGCGATCCCTTCCAGTAACAACAAGGCACTGAACAACTTCCAGTATCGCCACGCCGTCGCCGAGTGTCTCAGTGTTAGCCTCTCGCATGCAACCGTATCGCAGCGATGCACCTGCAGTGGGGAGGTTGACAAGTTTGGCGATCACTACTACCTGTGTCACACCGGCTGTGAGCGGGTGACGAGACCCAAGAATATGCGCAACTTGTTTGTTCGCATCCTTGGTGGGACAGACGTTCCTTCCAATGTGGAGGTGCCTCTGCACAGCCTCGGTGTCACCCCGCTTGACGACAACCCCAACAGCCAGCGCACGGACATCTACTGCGTGATCGACGACCATGACTATCTGCTCGATGTCACCATTGCCCACCCCTGCCGGCCTAACGACTCTCCCATCCCCTTCCACCGGACAGTCAACGGCGTAGCGCACAACTTCCAGGTGGCATGACGGCGCAGCTTGTGGAGAAAGACAAGATCGACAAGTATGGCCCAACCGCTCAAGCAGCTGGCTTTCGCTTTGTCCCTCTCGCTGCGGAGACTTTCGGCAGATGCAGAGAGAAGCCGGTGGATTTTCTCAAGATGCTCGCCAAGCGGAAGCCTCGCCCTCCCTCCATCCCCGCCGACGAGGACGCAGCTTTTCGAGAGAGCATCGTCAACCATTGGAGCCAGCTTCTGTTCGTCGAGCTGATGAAGCACAACGCGTTTCAAGTGGCGAGTCGTGCACAGCGTGCGACGGCCGCCAGAGGGCCACGGAGGGCCAGCGCGTTTTCTGAGGACTTCGTTAGCCGCGGGCCGTATAGGCCACATACCAGCCCCGCTCCGGGGCTGTGAGGTGGCTGGCTGGATGCTGTGTGTATGTGTATCGTGGTGCATGTCTCACGCCTATTTGCAGTGTGCGACATGCATTTGTTTGCAGTCAATGAGCGTTGTTCATTGGCTTTGCATGTTTGTGTTCCCTTTTGCTTGCTTGGTATGAACTGAGGCTTGGACGAACTTCGTCGCCCGTTCTATGTGTTCAGGGTTTAACCACACTTTCCTCAAGATGCTGGCCAAGCGTAAGCCCCACCTCACTTCCATCCCCGCCGATGAGGACGGAGCT
>CDMY01000701.1:11556-28957 GCA_001179505.1 Vitrella brassicaformis | reverse complement strand
GGCTGTACGCCTCCTGTTGAGCTACTGACATACCCACATACACACACTGCCACGTGTCAGAATGCGCGTGACGGCCATCGGCTCACCTGCCGATAGAGAGGGCGGCAATGCGGGTGAACGAAACATCAACACACCTGCCAGGCAGACACAGAGCACTCAGACGAGCAGATCTGCATGCCAGTTTGCGGCGTGACGGCCATCGGCTCACCTGGCGATAGAGAGGGCAGCAATGCGGCTCAATGGAACATCGAGACACCTGCCAGGCAGACACAGAAGCACTCAGACGAGCAGATCTGCGTCCCAGAAGGCTGCGTGACGGCCGGAGGGTTTCTTGGGTTCAGGGTTTCTTGGCCGAACACTTCGCTCTCGACGAGGCCGCCTCGTCGGTCAGAGATCACACCGTCCTGACCGCTGCAGAGCACCTGATCTGCCGATGCCCATCTGACTCCCTCAGATCTGCGTAGAAGGACACTTCACGCACGGCTCTCCGCAACGGAGCGGCCTTGCCGGTCGCAGACCATACTGTGCTGGTCGCCTACCTACGCTCGACTCCCACGCCAACGTTTGTCCCGAACCGTGCTGTGGTTTGGAAGAACTGACACATTTCTAAATTCGCAAGCTCGCATTGGGAAAAGGTTGTAAGCCCTCCAGCCCAACATACGCACACTCCGTGAAACGCAATTACATTGCTTTTTCCGAGTGGGTGCATTTCCAGTGATCGCGATTGGCCACGGGCTGAGGTTTAGGGTAAATCGTGAAAGGGAGCATACAAGAGACACAACGATTTGACGGTATTTTGCAAGGATCCGGGGAGAGCGGATGAAGCGGACTCAGTCATTAGCGATAGCACTGGTCCAGAAGCCGACAATCGCTGTTTTTGATGGGTGATTGCAGTGAAGGCACATCGTGTGAAGTCAGATGCCTTGTGGACCATGCAATGTCGCCCTCTCCCCCTTGAACGGGGGAGGGGGCTTCAAAAGACAAGCTTCAATGGGTCAATGTTCATAGGTAGGAGACAATATGGCAGTTGCACACTCGCGCAAATTGCAGTTCGAAAGCGTCTGAAGACTCGTTGTGCCGGGGGGAGGGGAAGACAGACAAAGTGGGTCCCTTGCACGCGGAGTACATGCCAGAAAGCATGGAGTCACCTCATGCTTACTCCTCGATCCTCTCTCGCACCGGCGCAGACCCCGGCAGACGCCGGAATGGCGTCACGCCATTGACGCCGGTCGTCTTGCTGAAGGCCCTGTCTGTCGGGCGCACGCATGCCGGTCGATACGTCGGTCAAACGCTGCACCACCGATGAGGTCGTCTTCCTCAACGATGCGGAACGCGGCTGCGTATTGGAGGTCATTCTTCTTGAAGTCACACCCGTAGCAGCACGCCTCCGCAGACGCGAATGCGTTGACGCGCAGGAGCTGGCCCATTGCTGGCATGTCGGCGGCGTAGTAGAGCAGGGCACCCACCACCGTCCTCAGCTCCAGCCGCTCCGTCTCGACATTGTAGACCTCCATCACCACCCCCTCCCACAGCACTCGCAGCACCTCGACGAGTCGCTCCGAGAGCGCCACCATCCCACCGGCCTTGCCCTCCTCGTCCTCCCACAGCCCATCTGTCGGCTCTGTCGCATAGATCATCATCAGGGCGTAACGGAGCGGGATGGGCATGTTGGCGACCAGCAGAAGCCAATTTTCGAGGGAGGTGGCGGCCGCCCTCCACCGACCGGGAGTGAACCCGTCGTTGGAAAAGCCGAAGAGCACAACAAGAGGCGGTGGCGACTGTCCTCCCACGTCCACTGCAGCCGCCCGTCGATGGATGGGGTGGCGATGGTAAGCGAAGCCGTCGAACAGACCGCCGAAGGTGCGGTCGGCATCTGGTGGTGCAGCAGCGTCGTTCGGCGGCTGTGCGTGCACCCACTGCTCCATGACAGATCGATTACGCACCACCTGTCGCAGCAGACGAACAACATCAAGCGTGTGAAGCCTCAGCGGCTCCGTAAATCGCGGACGGATGATGAAGTCGTCACTCTTGTAGTCTCCTCCGTCGACAAACCTCTTCAGATAGTCAGCCGACTCGAATTGAGGGGGGAGAAATGGACGCTGCCCGCGATACAGCGTGGTGGCCAGCCGGTTGACTGCGGCGAAGATGAAGGCAATCGTGTTGTACGAGTTGGGAACCGGCAAACAGAATCTCATTCCCAGAATAAGGCCGAAAAGCAGGATGCGGAAGGAGCTGCCCTTCCGCAGGGCAGGGTGCATTTCGTCATCATCCGATGACGCATCTGACCAGTTATCGCCGTCATCGGAAAGGGAGCAGTCCATTGTCACTCACCGCATCACCAGAAGCCCCGCTCAATGGTTAGAAACCGAAGCAAAGACGATTGCTTCTCGAGAAAAGCTCGCAAACTGCTCTGCGATTGATTGCTTCTGTTTTTTCTCCCATTTGACTCGTTCCCTTGCGTTGCTTGTGTCAGCCGTTGATCGTTGCGTCAGTTGCTTGAGCTTGACGACCATGAGTTTCGAGTTAGGCTTCGGCGATGGGGGTGGGTGTGTCCGTGGCCGTGTGCGTGGGCCTCTGTGTGAACAGGGATGTGGCTGATATACAGCAGCGCCACGCCGAATGCCCCAAGAGCGAACAACCGCAGAATGCGGTGTCGCGTGTAGTTCATCAGCACCGACAGCCCGCCGATAGGCAGCAGAACCCAGAATGGGAAACGTGACTCTCCTGACAGCCGACGGACAAATGGCCGATGATTCGACCACTAGTGCACCGGGCGTCGGTTGCGTCGGTGCTGTGGGGGTGGCTGGTGTATTTGGAGCAACTGGACATCATCCTCATGGTGGTGGGGCTGATGGGATCGGTCTGCCTGCTGTCGTCGAACTATCTCTCACACCAGGCCATCACAGCCATGGGCCTTTCATGCTGCCACGGCAACCATGGACACAGAGACACTCCGAACCACGGGAAGTCAGCCAGGTGTGTAACGATTGTGACACCACTGGACGAGCATGAGGCTGAGGATGAGGATGAAGTGCTTCCATTGACAGCACAAGAGCGGCTGTGATGGGAAAAGTACGGGAATGGCGGTAGGGGAAGAGAGGCTCGTGACAGATCCTTGACCGAAAAGGACTTGGCTGTTCGTGCGTCTTCCACATCGACCGGCCACCACACCGAGTGCCTTTGGAAAGAATTGTTTCGATGTTTTCGGTCATGGTGGGTTCGCACATGCGATGTATCCAGTGGTGAGTTGTTGTTAACTTAGATCGGCCAGTGTCGTGTGATAGGTAGCTCAGATCCTGGTATTGCAATAGATGTCCATAGATGAAAAAGCTCCCCCATAGAGTAACAGGGAATCCTCAGTCAGGATTCATGGCTGAGCTTCACAGGGCGTCAACTGATCGATTCGAGCCCTCCCGCGCTACGAAGGACGAATTCCGCACTGGCTACTTGGGTAAGGCAGCCCGCCGTCTGGTCGTCTCCTGCAGTCCCTCCATCTGTGTCCAGGTATGTCACAGAACTCCATCATCTGTGTCCAGCTATGTCACAGAAATGGTTCCTGCTTAAGAATGCGGGTCATCCTTTCCATTGCCTGCTGTCCCTGTGAGCTAGTGCTGCAGACCTTGTCTTCTTCTTGCTTGTTCATGGCGCCTATCTGTTCCTTCAGAGCAGTTACGTCTCCCCTGATGGCATCGATGGACAGCTGTGGCTCATCACTTCGCTTTGAGGCATCCAATTGGTTGGCCTTGCTCTTGTCGTTGCTGTCAGGTCGTTGCTCAAGTGTATTCATCTCGCATCGAGGGGCTCTCGAAGGTCTTGTTCTTTCGGCGTCGCTCTTCTTCGTTCGCATCCCGCCTGTGTGGACGCTTTTTGCTCAACCGTTCCACGGCCACTTGGGCGTCTTCCCCCAGCTGCCTGACGGGCTGGAATGTGCAGGGGTCGACACATCTAGTGAGTATGTGGCGCTTCGTCTCAAGTGGGAGAGCTTCGACGAACAGACGGACGGCCTCCTGCTCACTCATGTCGGCTGGCTCCTCTATAGAGGTCAGAGACCTCCTCGAATGATTGCTGGAAGTCGGGCTTTGGATTTGGTTTCCAGGCTTTCATCTTTTGGTTCTTGACGAGTGCTCGGGTCGGGTCATCCTTTTGGAGCAGATCCATTCATTCGACTTGTCTTTTGCGCGCCCCCGTACTGCATCACATACAGGTCGGATGAAGTGCTCTTCAGTCAAGTGCGGGTAGTTCAGGCGTGCGGCGCTGACCTCTGTGATGGAGTCAGAATGCTCACATCCGACTTGTCATCGAATGGGCGGAGGGTCACTGTTGGTTTGAATACACTGCTGCATGGCAGCCATCTGTGTCGCCAGCCCGTCCGTTGCGCTGCTGCTTTGCGTGTCATGCTGTGGTTGATGTAATCGATGACCCTCCCCTCGATTCGTGGCTGCCTGTGGCAGCATGGAATGCTTGCTGTGTCATCATTGGTGTGCGCTGACACACTCGCTTCGTTTTATGTCTCTTGTATCGCTGAGACACTGCCCACATTACTGGGTTGATGTGCCGGGTGGAGGCAAGAAGTGTCAGCACTTCAAGCTGTAGCTCTCAATGAAAAGGGGAAGGAAATTAGCCGGTGAGAAGTAGTCCAGACAAAGCCGTGCAAGTGAGGCACGGTTTGAGACACATGCAAGCAGGTATAATGCGTCTTTCAGTATCAGTGTCGAAGCAAGGAGAGAATTCGAGTCGGGTTTAAAAAATGGGATGGCGTCAAGCTGGCGCGGCGTAGGCTTAGACAAGTCAATGTGTGCACGCACAGCAAGCGTGCAGCACAGAGACAGTCAGGTTGCACACCAGCTGGGTGTTCTCCCTTGGGGCGATGCCATGTCACGCGCGTAAAGAGGTCGCAAAAAGACAAGGCAGCACAGCACAGAGCAGAGGCCTACAGCCAGACATCGAAAGTCATGGAACAGGGACATCAGTAGGGGCATAGAGACACAGAACGGAACGAACACAGCGGGACGAATACACAACGCTGACTCACGTGGGACGAACTAAGAAAGTGGTGGAGACGTGGATGAGGTACAGGAGATATGCAACCGGCCGCCACACCCCTCTGGGGGTGTGGGGCCGGCTGATCACTACAGTCCTACGGCTACCAATGGATGGATGGCCAAGTAGACACTGTTCGTCAAAAATTGTGCTGAAGACAGTGTCGCAGCCCTGTTCCGGAAGACGATGATCTGTTTGGTGCGGGCGAGGGAGAGGAGGAGGAAGAGGAGGGCGACGACGAGGACGAGGAGGATGATGAAGACGATGATGACGGTAAGTGCCCTTAGACAATGAAGTGATGCACGCACCACCGGCGTCTGAATGTGTGACAGATGAGGAGGAGGAGGAGGAGGAGCAGCAGGAGGGAGTGACACATCACAAGAAGGAGGATGACGATATGCCGCCACCCGCCGCAGCAGCAGAAATCGTGGCCGCGTCGCAGAGCAGCCGTTCCCGCCCCCCCGGTCTCCGTCCCACACCATCCAAGCGGAAGAAGGACGAGCAGGAGATGACGGAAAGCGAGATGGATGCAGCGTTCGCCGGCAGAAAGGCCGCACGGGTGGGCGAGGGGAAGGGGCAGGCCCAGAGCCAGGCAGAGCCCGCCGCCGGCAAGGCTGCGGCAAAGAGCGGCACCGGCAAGGCCAAGGTCAAGAGCGGCATCGGCAAGGCCAAGGCCAAGGCAAAGAGCTGCATCGGCAAGGGCGCCTCCGGCGCCACCGGCGGCGAGGACGAGGGTGCCGCCGGCAAGGGCAAGGGCAAGGGCAAGGGTAAGGATAAGGGCGGCAAAGGCGGCCAGGGCACCGGCAAGGGAAAGGACGGCAAAGGGGGCAAGGGCAAGGGCAAGGGTAAGGGCGGCAAAGGAAGGGTGGTCAAGGCGAAGCGGGCGCCCATTTCCCTCAAGCATCTGCGGCAGCTTTTCGCGGCCGACGTCCAGCAGTGGGAGCAGGACTTGGTGGTGGGGATGCGCCGCGTGTATGTGCTCTTCCTGCGAGGCGGGCCCAAGGGGGAGGAGGGAGAGGAGGGGGCGGGATCGGCGTCGAGGTTCGTGTCGTGGATGGCCGTGTGCCGCGGCCGCGTGCTGAGGTCGCTTTTCACCAACAGCGACTGGATCAAGGCGTATGTTGAGGTACTGAAAAGGCAGATGCACAACACTCAACACAACACACGTGTACACAACACAACACAACACAACACAAGACAGCACAGCATAGCACATGACAATGTGTGTGGCGTCTGGTGATGTGTGGTGCTCCAGGTTATGACTGACGTGCACTGGTCGCCGGTGTCTGAGCGGTCGCCGTACAAGGAGGCCATCGCCAAGGGCCACACCGCCTCGCCCAAGAGGTGTCTCACAGCGCTCACCACATGGCTGGCCGGACTTATTCAGACGAACATCAACCTGTGGCACCAATTTTACGTCGAGGTACCCATGAAATCACACCAAAACACATTTATCAAGAGCCAGTTGGAATCGAGCCTCTGTTTGGTGCAAGTTTACAAGTTCTGCCGCGATGATGACTTCGAGGAGTATCAGCAGTACCTCAAGAGGCATGGGCTGAGCGAGGCGTCGCACCTCCACCGTCTCCCCTCCAAGAAAGCCACAACCGCACTCACCACTAATCCCAGGTCACAGCGCCGACAAAGAAACAGCCATCACGTGTCTGGTTCCCTTATCGTGTGTCTGGCTCCTGCATGCAGGGTGGAAGGTGGTATCATGAGTTTGTTGGGCGGCGGAGGTGTGGTGAGCATTCTTCAGAACCCCGCCGCTCTGCGTGCACACGCAGACACAGTGGAAGCGCAGCAGCAGCAGCAGCAGGGAGGCGGGTGTGTGCATGGAGCGTCGGCGAGCGCATCAGCATCAGCGTCTGCATCCGCATCCGCATTCGCGTCCGCATCCACATTTGCTGCTGCACCGCCCCCCCTCGCCGCTCCCCCACCACCGAATGACGCCAACCTGCTCGGTGGCGACGACTGCCTCACGCGCCTTGAGGAGAAGGCGAAAGCGATCGAGGACACGCTGAGAGACCCCGAGAAGGGTGAGAGAGTCGATGGGCAGGGGGATACGTGTGTGTCTGATCTACCTGTATTCCTCTCCCTGCTCTTTCAGCATTTGTCATTGAGGCCATACGTGGCGACGCGGAGGGCACAGTAGAGCGCATCCCATCACTGTATCGCAGCGCACGCAGTCACTTCAAATGCACAAGTATGCAGGACGACATGGACAGACTGCCGAACTATACACACACAGACAGACAGACAGACGGACGGACATAGAGCAGGGTGTGTCTTGTCTGTGTGGTTATGGATGTTGCCTGTCTGTCTGTCTGTCTGTCTGTCCGTCTGTGTGTGTGTGTGTGTGTGTCTGGCAGATGCACTGTTGCGTCACTTTCTGCTCATGACGAGGCTGCTGAGTACAGACGTCATCTCCCCATGTGTGGCGGAGGCGGTGGGAGAACTCAAACTCTACGACGCCAAAGGGGTCAGCACCGGCGGACACAAGACACACCATGGCATGAGTGCATCACAGGACGTGTCGGCCCTTGTGTCGCTGTGCAGGTCCTGGCGTTCATGTGTCGGTGCTTGGACAAGAGCAAGCGCGGGTGGGGCGACAGCGACTTTGGCGACATGGAGGTGGAGAAGGGCATCGATGCTCTTAACAAGCACATGCGTGACAACCAGACCCGAGGGTGGGAAGGGGCGGCGCTGCGCACGGTCAATGCCGACGGCGATCCTGAACCAGCCGTCCGCGATATGGGAGAGTTGGAGGTGCGTGAGGGTGAGGCCGTCACCTTCACACGCGTTCAGTCAGAGAAGATCACGGAGCTTGGGTATTTGTACGGCCTCGGCCTTCAAGTGGGGAAAGGTGAGGGAGAGATGCGTCGTCCATACACAGTGTATGAGTGCGGTGGGTGTTGTTGGTTATGTTCAGCCACAGTCGGCGGCGAGTTGCGCTACTTTGCGTTCATGGGAGATACACACGGCGAGCTCTTCGAATCACTCGACAAGTCAGATCGGATCTGTGACGGCTACATGGATAAAGATGCGGCACCTGTGTGTTGTCAGAGCGGTTGCTGCTATGTTTGTTGGGTTCGTCCTCGTCTTCACAAGTGACCTGATCGCATCCACATACCCCAACGACACGATGCCACGTACTGTCCACCATACACACACGTCAATCCATCCATCCATCCATGTGTGCGGTGTGTGGTGTCTGTCCATGCTTCAGATCGATGTGTGATTCAGTTGCTGCGCTTTCTGTCGCTGCGTACTTTTGGTCTACGGCGCCCCATCCTGGGCAAGTCGCCACCGGCAGACGGCCCAGGCCCACCCAAGGCCAAGCAAGGGCTACACGCCATCGCACTCATTGCAAAGGAATTCATGCACATCACAATAGAGATCGAGCAACCTAAGGTCCCATCACGTGAGGCCAATCAGAATATGGTGAGTTGAGAAGAGAGCGTTCATGCTCAGAGAGCTCTCAGGTTGTCGCTGCCACAGCGCATCGTCCCATCCCTGTTGCCCACTGTGCATAATCGCAATAATGTAGATATTGGCTTGCACGTGTGTGTGAGCGAGTGGGTGATTGTCTGAGTGCATGGCTGTCTGAGTGACTGTGTGTGTGTGTGTGTGAGTGAGTGCGTGGTGTGTGCATGTGTGTGTTGGTTGGCCATGGATGGATCATGTGAATGAACCGCTTGACAGAGACCCTCCATGGCCAGTTGACGCCTCAATGCGTGTCTGTGTGCGTGTGCATGGGTGCATTGAATCCGCTGGTGCCTCGAGAGGCAGCGTGCTGTCACGCCCGCCGGAAAGCTGTCACGCCCATCGGAAAGCTGTCACGCCCGCCGGAAAGCTGTCTTTCTGCCTCAGCGAGCTGTCTTTCTGTGCAGAAAGCTATCACGTCCGCCGGAAAGCTGTCTTTCTGTGCAGAAAGCTGTCATGCTGTGCGAAAAGCTGTCTTTCTGTGGCAGAAAGCTGTCTTTCTGTACAGAAAGCTGTCTTGCTGTGCAGAAAGCTGTCTTTCTGTGCAGAAAGCTGTCTTTTTGTACGGAAAGCTGGCTTTTTGATGGGCCATCTGGCTTTCTGCAATGGAAAGCTGTCTTTTTGAGTGGCGAGACAGCTTTCTGCAGCGGCAGATGGCTTTTTGCAGCGGGAGCCATCTTCTCGGGCAGATCGCTAGCTTTTGAGCTCGCCATCCAGCTTTTCGGCCAGACCTTGCCTTGTCGTGCGATCGGCTCGCTTCGCCCTCTGGGCTCTAATCCTTCGCCCGCGTCAAGAGGAAGAGCTTCGTTCGCCGCTGGTCTTCTCCAGCCTCTTCTTCATAGAGAATCCTCCGCAAAAACCCTGCCGCCGACCGGCATTCGTGTGAACAGCTGTTTCCAGCTATCTACAGCTATGTACAAGGGAGCAGACTTTCCCCCACACGCTAACCCCCACACGTACGCATACCCAACACAACACAACACGGCACGACACGGCACAACATGCATATACACACCACGAGAAGAAGAAAACCCACAGACAGTGGTAAAAACTCCTTCCTCTGCTTCGCCTCCAGCACGGCCCAACCCATCAATGACCGTCCCTCTGTGTTCTGGCAGTTGGAGATGAGAACCGGCTGCAGTGCAGCACCCCTTCTGAGGCATGGGAGTCCTCATTCTCTGGCGAAAGCAGGCACGCACACACATACACAAGCACACACACTGTGTGCACTGCTGCCTCGTGCAGGTTCAGTCAGAAAGACCCTTCCTGTTCCTGCTTCTGGGGCTTCGCCTGACTCGGAGGCTTCAAAATCATCATGTAACACGTACGCATGCTCACATTCATTCACACTCACTCACACACACACATGCACACGCACCCCTCGCCCTTGTACACGAAAACATGAATATCTTGACCAAAGAAGACATCTCTTCAAAAAGTCGCACACGGTGTTGATTGCTGTTTCTGTGTGCATTCAGTGACGAGAGAGGAGATGCCACTCTCCCGTTTCTATGGTATATTAAGCCCTGGTTGACTGTTGTTCTCCCCATCACGGGTGGCGGGCCCCATATCGCGCTCATCCCTTTCCTTTTCCCACTGATAGTTCTTCAAGAACTCACGCAGAGAGCACAAGGTCGACTTCCCGATGAGAATCTCTTTCTTTGACGTCTTTGGCCTCGTAGGCTCGCTGACATATGTGAATTTGATGCCGCTCGCATCCAGGCGATCGATTCTGACCACATGCTCGCGATTGAGCTCCAGGCAATGTCTCAGCCTTACTGCTTCGCCAACTGACGGGAACAGCACGTCTCGGGGATCAAGGTCAGTATCTGGCTCTCGGTTCTCAAACTCTTGGACTCTCTCGGGGCAATTGAGGTCCTCTTCGTACTCCCAAGTCGCGTAGCTGAGCGGCCACCAGCGCCATTTCAGTTTGTATTGCACCCTGCCCTTGTGACGTCTCTTGGCTACTATCACTTCCACTTCCTGGTAAACGGCTTTGTGAAACGAGGGTCAGGCTCGATGTTCATGAGGCTGGGGTCATGCTCAGTGGGATTGAAATGAGGTCCCTTCTCTGTCTGTTCTGCAGGGATGTCGGCCGAGTGAGTGTCTCTCTTTGACGATAGCACATGGTCTGGCCCGACTGCGAATTCAGCGAGCTGATCCTCCTGATCTGGAGTCAGAAACGCATCTTGATTGAGGACGGTTTGTCTCCTGTCTCTCCTCAAGTGGCTCTCTGGTATGTATTCAGCCATCGGTGGCGGCGCTGCTTTCAGTCGATCAACATTGATGTTCTTGGTCTTCTGTGTGCCGCAGGGTCGGACTTGTAGGTCACTGGGTCCGTTTTCTCTTCAATGATGCCCACCGTTCGCCATGGTGAGATGAGCTTTTTGTTAAGGTCCTTGGGCACATCGTCGCTGAATATTCGCACCCTGTCTCCTGGCTTGAATTGCCTTGGTGCAGGTAGATCCTTCTCGCGTGAAGCCACCTGCTGCTTCTTCCTGTCCATGTTTCTGAGAGCCTCTTCGCGGATCATGTGTAGACCTTCCTCTATAAGCTTGACGGCGTCCTTAGGATCGATCACCTTGGCCGCCGTCTCATTCATCGCGACCAGCCGCGCAGTGCTACCGGGATGGACTGCCTCTCGTCCCGTCATCATCTTGAACGGCGTCAAACCAGTAGACTCATGTTCGGTGGTGCGATACGCATACAAGACCAATGGAATCACCCTGTCCCAATTGGTTTGTCGCTTATTCAAGTGTGGACGCAATCGATCCTTCAAGGTACGGTTAAAGCGCTCAATCATGCCATTGCCCTGTGGATGTTGTGGTGTTGTCGTCGTATGTTTGATTCGCAGCATGTTGGTCACGTCACGCATCAGCTGATTGACAAAGTGGCTCCCATTGTCCGTGATGACTTCTTCCGGCAGCCCGTGTCGGGTGACGACTGCCTCGATGAGCGCTCTCGTGGTCTCTTCAGCTGTTGGTGCGCTGCGAAATGACACGACCTCTGGCCACTTGGTAAAGTAGTCTTGAATGCACAATGCATATTGATTGCCATCCTCTGAGGGCTGGAATGGCCCGATGAAGTCCATAGCGATCTTCTGGAACAGTCTCTCTGCGGATGGTGTTTGTATTGTAGGCCGTCCTGCTATCCTCAGGGTTCTCTTGCTTTGGCACGCCTGACATGTCTCTATGTATTTGCGGAGGCTCTCGTACATGCCTGGCCAGTAGAACTCTCTTGCCATTCGCTTGTAGGCTCTCTCGACTGCCAGGTGTCCGCCAAGTTGATGTGAGTGATGGAGCTTCATAGCTGCTTCGCGCAGAGAAATGGGCACGACGAGTACCGGTGCGTATTCTTGGTGCTTCGACACGAATCTCACCATGCCATCAAGTAAGCAAATCTGATCAAGCCGTGATCGATACGCTTTGGGGATCATGTCTCGTAGCCGCTCGAGCTCTTCCTTGCTCTTGTTCTCTGCTTTTGCCGTCCGGTAGGCTTTCACGCTGGATGTCTCATCGCAATTGTCTTGCGCTGCGATGATCTGACCAAGATGGAACAGCGGACTGTCATCAAGACCTTCAACGCCAACTGCCCCCAGCTGGTACGTGGGAGAATTGTCGTGTACGTCTGTTTGCCTGGGTGGCCTCGAGAGTGCGTCAACGTCGCTGTGCTTTTTGCCAGGTCGATAACGGAAAACGAAATCATAGTCTTGCAGCATCAGTGACCACCTCTGCAACTTACGATTGCCCCCTTCCTGTGCCTTCTTCAATGACGACAGCGCTTGATGATCTGAGATTAACTCAAATCGATGGCCAAACAGGTACGGGCGGAAGTGGCGCACAAAATAGTAAATGGCGTATGCCTCTCGCTCTGTGGCTGACCAATTACGTTCGGTCCTCCCCAAAGCAGAGCTAGCGTAATGTATGGGTTTCTCTTGTCCCGTGCTGTCTCTCTGACAGAGGATCGCGCCAATTGCGTAATCGCTTGCGTCCGTCTTGAGCTGGAAGGAGTTCTTGAAGTCAGGCAAGAGCAGGATAGGTGCTCGGACCATCCTCTCCTTCAGTGCTCGGAGGGCTTGTCTTTCCGTGTCTCCCCACGCAAAGGGATATTCCTTCGTCGTCAGGTCAGTGAGTGGCCTGGCAAGGTCAGCATAGCCCTTGACGAAACGTTTGTAGTACTGGAAGACACCCAGCATGCTCCGCAGCTCCTTTCTGTCTGTTGGTTCAGCCATGTCGACCATCTTTTCGACCTTCTTCGGATCGGCCTGCAAGCCTCCTTCGGAGACAAGGAAGCCGAGAATTGATATCTTTCGCGCAAAGAAGGTGCACTTGCTCGGCTTCACTTTGATGTTTGCAGCGTGCAGCAGTTGGAATACATCAAGTATGTGCCCGCAATGCTCCTCGAAGGTGCGCGAGTAGATCACAATGTCATCTACGTACGAAAATGCACTCTTCCACAGCACTCGCTTCAGCACTTTGTCCATGACTCTCTGGAATGTCGCTACGCTGTTGCACAGGCCCATCGGCATACGAGCCCACTGCTTCTGTGTCTGACCATTGACGGAAAATGCCGTCTTGTGCCTGTCGTCTGGATGGACCTCGACTTGCCAGAAGCCCGATGTCGCGTCAAGAGTGCTAAACCATGACATGCCCTGGAGGGATTCAAAGCATCGATCGATCAATAGCGGTGCGTAGCGAGACTTCTCTGTAATTTCATTCAGCCACCGATAGTCCACGCAGAGACGCCACGTGCCATCTTTCTTCTTGACCATGACAATGGCTGCATTGTATTCTGAGTCTGCTGGTTCGACAATGCCTGAGGCTTCCAGATCGCTGACGATTTGATGCGCTGCCTCCTCTTCTGCTCGTGCTAGCCTGCGTGGCTTCATGTAAGGCGGGTTACCGCTCACATTAATTCGATGGACACCATGCGATGGATCGACGTGACCGAGGTCAGTCTTGTCTCTGGAGAACACGCTCGTCTGTTGGGCTTCTTTGATCACTCGGACCGCTTGCTTCTTCTGTTGCTTGTTTAGGCCATGCCGACCTGTATTTCATGTACGATGGCTTCAGCGTCAGGAAAATGACGAATGTCTTCTGTCTCCGGCGCAGTGGACATCAAGTGATCAACGCGCTCCCGATCGATCTCGGCAGGTACCGTAGAGACATCGTCAATCGTCAGTGAGAGTGCTGCCATGTCAATGTGTGCCTTGTCGTCCAGGTCCTTGAATGGATTGAACCACCCCAACACCTGTGATTTCCATAAGACGACTCTCTTGTGAGACGCATTGTGGATGCGTACATGCACACGACGACCAGCTGTTACTTTTACTATTGGATTCTCTATTGTCAACCAGACGCCCTTATGATACGCAAGTCGTGGATGCTCCAACACTCGACCGATGTCCCCTATCATGCCTTCACTGCCGCTCAAACGAGCCCGCACCCATGTCTCTCTGCCCGCTGGAATTGCCGTTCGTGCAGTCACAACGACGCGGCTCATGGGCTTGCTCTCATCTCTCAGCGTGACGACTCGTGCCGTACCGATGGCAATTGCACTCAGACAATCGTCCGCTCGTGTATGCGGCTCACACATGGAGATGGACGGCCATTCTGGTCGGGAAGCAATGCACGTGATGCCAGAACGTCCATCAATAACCATCCCCTCTCTTCTGATTGGCTTCGCGCTAAGTAAGACGAAGGCATTAGGGTCTTCAATCACACAACACTCAACAGTGATCGGCCTACACTCATTCTTGTTCTCGGTAGGCAGAAGATCGATCGCCACAACACCATCCATGCTCACCTCCCCATGATGCGGTACATTCAGTTTGGCCTCACTCGGCTTCATGGTGAGCTTCTTCTTTCCCTCCCTGTCCAGTCTATCAGCCATCTTGCGGCTCATAACACACAGATCAGCCCCTGTATCGACAAGGACCTCACACAATACCCCATTCACACACATGGGTACGTGTATCTGCCATCGCACGGCCTGCACAGTGCCGACCGTGTCACTCTTATGCACGGATGCATCAGAGCGTGCAACATCGGCGATACCATTCGCACGTAAGCGAGCCGAACGTATATCCCCGTGATCACTCTCATTTCTCTCATGTCTCTCATTTCTGTCATTTCCCATACATCGACCACACACTACACTTGTCATTGGTGGGCCCTGTCCCTCAGGTTCCAACGACGCGCGGAAGGCCAGTGAAGAGGGCGTCCCCTCCCCCCGCCTTCTGCAAATGGGGTCTTGACCGGGACTGGCCCCATTGATCGCATGCTGCCGAGCAGCACTCAGCCCCGGCCCAACGCCGGCTCTCCGCGGCTGCCCTTCACCGACGGCGAGGAAACAATCCTCGGAGGTCACTATTCCACCAATAGGACCCTCTTGAGCCCGACGGACAACCTGCCGAGTCGCACCAAGGCTCTTTTGCCTTCGCAATGCACTCGCGCGCCTGACCCCGAGCCACGTAGGGGACACGATTCCTGCTTCTAGTGTCTCGGGCGGCATCCCCGTAGCCAGACTCAAAACCCCAGGCAGCCCTGCCGCCTCAACTGAAGGCCGTCCAGCCAACAGGCTCGATGCATCCGGTGCCACCGGGTGCCCTTGCCAATGCATCGAGGCCATCTGGCCACGGGATGGTCGATTTCTGTATGGGTCCCCCCCCTCGAAGTAGTTCATCATCGGCTCACACAGCACATCACGGGTACCTTTCAAAAACAACTGATACATGGGGTCACTCTCTCTCTGTGTATTCAGGGCGTCATTCACATGGCATACGTCCTCTCGTGCGCCCCGAGACGGAGGACTCACTTGTTTCCCAGCTGTGGGTAAGCTGGCGGTGGTGGGAGGACATGCACAGGCACGGAATTCGCGCCCGTCATCGGTGTTGCGTGAATCGGTCGATTCATGCGCATCGGTTGGCGCCGTCGCTGTAGCTGCTTGCACTCTCTCCGTCGGTGTCCGTAGCCGCCGCAATGGTTGCAGTATCCATTGAATCGGTAGCCCCAACCTTTCCCTCGCTGGTTCTCTCTGTAATGGCCGTTTTTTCTCTGCCCCGAGACATTCACGTTGGCCCCATCCTTCTGCTTCTGAATGGATGCATCTAGGCGCTCCTTGAAGGCACCCAGGTCTGCTTTGACAGCATTGATAGAAGCCAGGATGTCGTTCTTTTCATTGTTGTCCGGTGTCTCTTTTGTGGGCTGTCTTTCGATGGCATTGACATCAAATCGAGCGCTCTTCGACGGTCTTGTCCTCTCGGCCTCGCTGTCTTCATCATCGTCGATGTGTCTCTTGCGTCTGCCGGTGCGGAGCATCCACACCTCTGCATTCAGGCCAAGGTCTTTGACAGCTCTGAACGTACGTGGGTTGCCGTCCTTGTCATATATCTTGTCTCTCAGTTCAGGTAGGAGACCGTCAATGAAGAGCTCGACTGTCGCGCTCGGGCTTGTCGGACTTGCCGTACAGCTCCCTGAACTCAGTGAATGCTTCCTGGAATGTCTGTTCAGGTTTTTGCCTCCACAGCTTCATTCGCTGAGCTATCGCAAGCGTTTCTGACTGCTTCTGCCCGTACTCATCCTTCAGGAAAAGAAGCAAGTGCTTTAGCTGCTCGGCGTTGGTCATGCTGACTTCCTTTTGAAGCTCAGCCAGCTTATGGATGACATTCTTCTGTGCAGGGTCCTCTATGTGACCGATGACATGAGGGAGGATACTGCCCTTTGTCTGTCCATGCAGTTCCTCTGCGACCCTGATGGCTTGAATGAATGTCTCTATGGATGTGCCAGACACACCATTAAACTTCGGCAGACTCACCTTAGGTCTTTGCACATCGGTCAGCTGCTTCAGGTCTTCACGTGTGATGGCACTCGGCGTCCTGGCCGGTGACTGTGTGAGTGGCTGGCTCACATCAATCTCTGGTGGCTCATCCTCCTGATGAGTTGCTGTGAGCCGTACGGCTGCCACGTCAGCCGTGCTCCCAGCATTCTTCATGGCCCTCCGCCTGTCGTCACGCATTTTGCGGAGCAGTGATTTCTCTCCCCGGTTGCGTTGCTTGGCCTTCTCCTGCACAACGGCCTTGCTGGCCACCCCCTTTGTGTGAAGGGCTGTCTTTGTCCCACTCCTGAGCTTCATCCAGCCTTCTCAAGCTCGAGCTTTCACGGCAGATGCACCAGAAAATTAGCGCTATTGACCAATCGATAAGAGACACAATTAAGAATAAATGACGACAAGCACACGAGTCAAGTCGACCTGTGTTACCGCCTCCTCTTCTGTCCTGCGGTGTCTGTGTCCGATGTGCTATGAGTAATAGCACAAAGCTCGAGGATACTGGATGAAGTGTTACTGGTGAGTGAGAGTGGGTGTTTGATTGGTGTGTGAAGGTTTCTGTTACTGAAGGCTCAAGCTATCTCTGTTCGCACACACGGGGGACTGCTCTTATCAACGACTGACTGTCTGTCACACGGACGGGAACAACAAACGAATGAACGAACGATCGGACGACGAACGACGAACGAACGCGCGAACACACGACGTGTCACCGCGACTGGCTCCCCCCGTATCGCTGGTTAGGGGGTAGCTCAGATCCTTTCCGACAAAAGTAAAAAATAACCGCGCAGATGGTGTGATTCAATCGGATATATACACCGGGGGTCCACTCGCAAACGTCGAGAATCTCGACGTGCAGGCCCCATTTTGCATGTGACCCCCACAAAATGAAATTGCAGAGAAGCAGCCCGCCCAGATTGTGTGACACCAATGTGAACCGGCCTGGTGAGAGCCTCTCACACACCAAGCAGCAGCTCCCCGCTCGGTCACGTTCTTTCACAATTGGCACCCTTCTGACAGCGCTCCGTTCTCAGCAACCAAAGCACCGCGG